>PITA01012086.1:0-63671 GCA_004023965.1 Spilogale gracilis | reverse complement strand
AAAAAAAAAAAAAAAAAAAAGAACCCAGTTTCTTTTTCTATTTATTTCTATCCACCTATATGAAATATACATTATCATGTGAGCTCCAAGAAAGGAAGATGGGTAAGTTTAGAATTAGGTAACTGGAGTCAGGATTTGGGGGTCAGACTTTGGTCATATTAATTTACCTGCTCCTCACAGTCAGAAAAGGGAAGAGATCAGCTAACACTTCTGTGGAAAAATAAGAAACCTCGTATTTGATACAAAAAAATAGAGCACTCACTGTATTATTTTGCTGCCCATAGCATCATGAAAAAATTTTAAAAAGAAATCTAGGGGTGCCTGGCTGGCTCAGTTGGTTAAGCGACTGCCTTCGGCTCAGGTCATGATCCCGGAGACCCGGGATCGAGTCTCACATCAGGCTCCCTGCTAGGCGGGAAGCCTGCTTCTCCCTCTCTCACTCCCCCTGCTTGTGTTCCCTCTCTGACTGTGTCTCTCTCTGTCAAATAAATAAAATCTTTAAAAAAAAAAAAAAAAAGAAATCTAATGTAACTCTCCTGAAGCACATACATTTAAATTTAGAGATTTTATTTATTTATTTGAGAGAAAGAAAGTGAGGGCGCTAGTTAGCGGGAGCAGGGTGAGGAGCAAAGGGAGGAGACAATCTCAAGCAGACTCCATGCTGAGAGTTGAGCCTAACACGGGGCTCAATCCCATGACCCTGAGCCAAAATCAAGAGTCAGACGCCCAGCCAACTGACTGAGCCACCCAGGTGGCCCCAGGTATGTTTAAATTTAAATTAAATTTGGAGTCATCAAGAAAGATACTGTTTCGTTTTTAACTGACCCTTTTTCCAGAGTCTTGCAATGGAGGAATTTTTTTTCCTGCTTCTTTTGTTGTTGTGTTGGAAGTGCTACCAGGGGTATACATAATTTCCCCAGTTTGATCTAAAAAGTATCCTTCCTTACATAGGAGGTGCCCTTTCTCACTAAGATTATAGTTTCAGGAGTAGAGCACATAAATTAGCAAGTAAGTCAGCTAATACCTATCAGGACAACCAGGTCCACTGATTGGCATCCACAGGGTGACAGAGGTCAGAAACATATTTTCATAGTCCTATCAAGTGTCTATTCTTAACTTTAAGAAATTAGAAATAGACTCTTAAACCACGGAGAAGATTTAAAGAAGTAGAAAGAAAACAGAATCTGGAGCCTGGATGGCTCAGGTCATGATCTCAGGGTCCTGGAATCGAGCCCTGCACTGGGTTCCCAACTCAGCTGGGACTCTGCTTCTTTCTTTCCTTCTGCCCCTCCTCCCTGCTTGCACTCTCTCTCTCTCTCTCTCAAATAAATAAAATCTTTAAAAAAGAAAAAGAAAACAGAACCTGAAGTGGTTAATGACCACATGAAATTTACATGTTCTACAAATAAGAATACATTTTTTTAAGAGCCAAACTTTCATCTCAAATTCTTTATATTTACATTAAACATTAAACATCCAGAGACAGGGACTTCCTACAGCCCTCATTTTCCTTTATCCCTCTATCTTATTGGTTACTGCAACCCTATCACCAGTGCCCCTCTGCAGGAAAGTCTGTCTCCCACAGAGGCTTCCCAACTGCATTTCTTGCCTCAAGATTTACTTCTGTCTCAGGGCTCCTGGCTGGCTCAGTTGGTAGAGCATGTGATTCTTGATCTTGGGATCAATAGTTCAAGCCCCGCATTCAGCCTAAAGCTTACTTTAAAAAGAGAGAGAGAGAGAGAGAGAGAGAGAGAGAAAATTACTTCCCTCTAATTATCTTTCAGATTACGATCTTAGTTTTTCCTTAAAATAAAAATCAAATAAATAAAAATTAGGTAGTGTTTTCACTTAAAAACAAAACATTTCTAATTATAAAAGCAATACATATTCATCATTGAAAGCCTGGAAACTACAGAAAAATATAAAAAGTAAAACAAAAATCATCCATAATCTTACAACCCAGAAACATCTTAACAATTAGTACATGACCAAGAAGTCTATATACTGAATTTTAAATACCATATATGTCCTTAAAACATAATTGGAATTATATTTGAAGTTTTATCTCCTACTTTTCACATACCATGGACACTCATTAAAATTTACTTGAAAATGTCTTCAATACTTGAATATATAATACTCTATCAAATGTCATACATAACAATGGTGTCCTTACAGTTTTTGCCATTACGATTTCTAGCTCTATATCTTGAGAGCACCAGACTTAGACTGAGTCCTCTTCGCCCCTACTACAAACAATGGTGGAGTTGACATTTCTGCATAAAAACTGACAACTAAAGCTTTATTTCCTTTTATGTCGTGAGCTAGATACCAAAATCAGCACTACTAGAACAAATGGTTTAAATATTTCTTTGGCTTTTGAGCTATATTGTCAAATTATCTTCTATAAAGTTTAAAACCAATTTATATGCTCAACGGCAGAGTATAAAAAACAGTGCTTTACCACAAGCCTCCCTGGCATGACCTTTGTTTAAATTACAATTAAAAAAAAAAAAAAAGAAAAGAAAAAAGATTAAGTTCCTGACACAGCAAGGTATGGCCTCAGAGATTTTTCTGAAATGTTTTGCTTGCTACTCTAGATTATGTCTTAGGCTAGAGAACACTGTAATTCTTACTTGGGGTTTACTCGTTTTTTTGTTCATCTACTCAAATATTTACTGCACACTGCCTTCTAGGTATGGAACACAAAAGTGAATCAGACAGACAAGCTCAGTGAAGCTGGAAAAATTCGTTTCATGATTTCTCCATCCAAAGCACTGTCCACAGAACTATCAAATTCCCTCCCAACTATCTTCTGGATCCACTGTGGCCTCAGTTCTTGAGACAAGGCTGTCCTGATGCTGACCAACGTGACGTCTGAGGTAACTGACAGTGGTGAGACATGTCACTGGAACACTTGGACAAAGGCCATATCATGCATGAGCGGTCTTCAGTGCAGGTTAAGAACTTACCTTTAACCTATAGGCTATTGTTTCCCACACTTAAATACTACCTTGTTTATCTGCCAGTCATACAACCCCTGAACTATTAGTCACTTAATGTTTTCCTTTAAGTACTACTGGTTTCATTTCAGAAGGAAGCTTTATTTCACTATTATAAGCCAATACTATTTGCCGCGACTAGAAGGCAATGGCAGACAAAAAATACAAACCATTATTACATTTTTAAAAAGTAAAAGTGAAATGCAAATAAAGCATTCTTAGAAGTAGGAATACTAACAGTGACCACACTGTAATCTGGTCATTATAGCAGCCTCAAAAAAGCAGCATTTGGATGTTTCCTTCTCTTCAAATCTCCTACATCATGGCATGCCTTTAGCCATAAAGTAAAAACTGTCCTATTCAATTCACTGATACCAGTGATTGGTCATTTAATGGAGAAGAGCAGTTAAAGTAAGGAAGTGTTTAAAAAAAAAACCCAAAAAACACTCATATATACCTGAAGCTTCATTTCAATTTAAAATATGTAAATGTAGGGGCGCCTGGGTGGCTCAGTGGGTTAAGTGACTGCCTTCGGCTCAGGTCATGATACCGGAGACCCGGGATCGAGTCTCACATCAGGCTCCCTGCTAGGCGGGAAGCCTGCTTCTCCCTCTCTCACTCCCCCTGCTTGTGTTCCCTCTCTGGCTGTATTTCTCTCTGTTAAATAAATAAAATCTTTAAAAAAAAGTAAAATAAAATAAAATATGTAAATGTACATTTATTTACTAATTCTTAAATGTAGGCTCAAGACCTTTTCCTTAAATAAGGATGTGCTGATTGGAGTGCCCTATTATCTTTCTTGTATAAACTATACTAAAATGCCTCAGCTATGATTTATTTCCTGTTTCAGTTTCCTTACAGTGGAGCAAGAAACTAAAAATACTCACTAGACTCTACTTTTTTCCCAAATAGCTAATAGTTGTTTTTCAGTCACATCTAATAGGACAGCAATTTCTTTAGTGACAAGTCTCTACTCGCATTTCCAAAGTGCACACAACTCAGCTGTCACAGAAATGTCTTTCTTTTTTATGCTCATATTTCATCGATTTTCATAATATTTAACCAAACTATTTAATTCCAATACAAGTACAACAGGTTGGGATTATGCAGTTCAAATGGAAGCAGAAGTATTCAGACATACTATGAAGTGGCCTCCTACACACAAGCATTTAACCCACTACAAGTAGAAATCATGCTCTACAGAAGAAATGGAGAGAGTCCATTAGACTGAAGTTGACCAATAACTATTGCTTCTCCCCTCTTTTCTTCCTAAATATATTGGTCACACATGACTTGATCATATTTAGCTACCCTGGATGTTACAGGACTTCACAAATTCCTAAATGACCACTCATCTTTATCACGTTTCCTCCAACAGTTCCTTAACTGTAACCAGCCACCTAGAGACATTCAAAACTGTATCTTGACATCAGGAATGATACTCTTCCTGGGCACTTTTGCAGCCTCTCTAACACTGTTACGTGCACGCTTTCTGTCAGCGTTACAGCTCAAAACATTCAAGTCTTACGAGAGTATTCCCTATCTTAACTTCAAAATTGGAACTATGTATAGTCTGGCAGAAATAGTGGAAAAGTCTTCACACATTCATTTAAGATGCAGGAAGAATTTCAAATATTTTGGAAGAAATCTTCGATTTGTGAGATCATATGCATGACTGAGACAAGTTTTGCAAATAAGCACATTCTGAAAAATATATCTGCTCATGTGAACAACTTAAATTTATCCTGACAAATTTAAGTATCCCATGTAGAAAAAAACAAAATGAACAAGATAAATGCAAAACTAGAATCACAAGAAATGTGAGTTGGATTTTTTTTCTTCTCAGAAAGGACCACTTGAGGACTCCTGAAAAACTACTGAAAATATTCTGAATGTGATAAAAGATGCTTAAAAGATCTGATATTTTTTTCACAAGAATTTTCCCAAAATGGATGGCAGCAAAGAGTAGATGAGGAACCCCTTTTTCCATTCATGAACATCACCTAATATATAACTTGACACATTCAGAAGAACAGAATCTAAAAATTCATTTAGGTGACTTTTTGGAACAAAAGACCGAATACTTCTCAGTATATAACTGCTGATCAAAGTTGTCCACTACCTAGCTTCTGACCTTTCCAACTACAAATACTTAAGAGTTAGGTTTCTTGGTATTTATTAACATCAAAATATTAATAATGCATCTGTTCTAATGATCTTAAGTCTCATCTTAGTTATATACCCAGCAGTGTCCAAACAAGTATCCCTTCATTGCTGACTAAAACCAGTTTTCTCACTGAGGAACTGATTTATAGGCAGACATTTCTGTAAATCAAAGGAGGCAGTATGTATTTGATTTTTAATTTTAAAAATTTAATAATAACGCATAATTTTCTACTGTTGTCTTCTATAAGTGGCAAAAATACTGATTTTCTATTTATAATAAGGAAATAAACTTTAAAAACAGATTTTCAATTTAAAAAGCAATGCTAAGAAACACATTACAACAACTCTTGTTAAAATTACAAGCAAAATAAAACAAGTGTCTGTCTTTAAAAAAATTAGTAACTGATAGTTCATTGTTCATAAGACTATGGCAAATTATTTTTTTTTAAAGATTTTATTTATTTAACTGACAGAGAGAAACACCTAGAGAGGGAACACAAGCAGGGGAAGTGAGAGAGGGAGAAGCAGGCTTCCCGCTGAGCAAGAAGCCTGATGCGGCTCGATCCTGGGACTCTGGGAACATGACCTGAGCTGAAGGCAGACGCTTAACGACTGAGTAACCCAGGTGCCCCAAGACTATGGCAAATTATTAAGGTAGTACCTAAATAATTTTAGGAAAAAAGCCTACAAGATAAAGGCAAGTTCCTTATCATGCATTCAAGACCACTCCTTCCAGTCTCCACTTTCCTACATCACAAATTTCATGTTCTAGCAATATTCCACACATAAAAAAATACTTTTCTAAAATGTCCATTCTATTATCCATAATATATATATATATATATATCTCCATGGTGATATATCCATTATATCCATATCACCATCACCACCATCTACAAACCCACACCTAAACATCTAACTCAAATCTTTACCTTTTAAAGGAGTTCTTCACAAACATATTACCTTCCTCCAAGAAAACTTCCCTTAACCATGGTCTTCTCAGACTGTATTGCAGTCACATCTCATTTTATAGCACTCTGCATATACTGCATTTTTCACAAATTGAAGGTTTGTGGTAACCCTGCATCAAGCAAGTCTATCGGTGACATCTTCCCAAAATTTGTTTACTTCGTGTCTCTACGTCACAGTTTGGTAATTCTCACATTTTTAAAACTTCTTTGTTATTACTGTATTTGTTATAGTGATCTGTGATCAGTGATTAGGGCTTGCTGAAAGCTCAGATACTGGTTAGCATTTTTTAGAACTAAGGATTTTCGAGAACTAAGAATTTTTAGTTAAGGTATGTACTTTTCTTTTTTAGACATAGTTCAACTGCACGCTTAATAGACTACAGTATGCTGAAAACATAACTTTTATATGCACTAGAAAACCAAAAAATTCATTTGACTTGCTTTATTACAATATTTACTTTAGTGCAGAGATCTGGAACTGAACTCAGTACCTCAGAGGTATGTATCTATAAGTTATTAGAAACTGTCTTACTCTCTACATATCTTTTTCTGGTTCTTTGTACATAATTTTTGGAAGAATAACCCTCCTATGTTTTACTTGACTACTTTGTATCATTTTGTAATGTTAATTACATTTTACTTTCAACTTTTATCCCTTCCTGAAGTTTCTTTTGTATACACTGTGCTCTCCTGGTACTCCTCCTACTCCTCTGTAATCACTGCCTTGATTCTCTGTAACCACTTCTTAATAGCCTTTGAGAGCACCTCTCTCCTCCCCCAAGACATTATTTGGGCCAGCCTTCCCATGTAATCTCATTCTTTTGAACTCACCTATTCAAATTACTTCAACTACCATCACAAACACAATACAACAGCAGTAGCCAAGCCCTCACCTCTATATAGATGACACGTATGTCACCAATTAGCCATTTACACCTAGATATTCCAAAGGTACCTGTGGTGGTCAGCCTCTAAAATATCCCCCAATGAATCTTGCCTCCTGGAAATCATGCTCTGTACAGGTCCTCCCCCACACTGAACAGAATTGATCTGTATTACCTAGTGTAAAAATGACAGTGTGACTTCTGACTGAGGTCTGCTCATAAAAGTTATTATGGGCTTCCACCTTGCTCTCTAAGATCATTTGCTCGGGTTAAAGCCAGCTGCCCCAAACTTCCTTATGGAAGGTCGGCCTGAGGAGGAACTGAGGCCTCCTAGCAACAAGCAGCACTCACCTGCCCAGCATGTGGTGAGTCCCCTTGGAAGTGGATGCACCAGCTCCATCCAAGCCTTTGCTTCAGCAGCAGACGTCTTGACCACAACCATCCAGCTAAGGCGCTCCCAGACTTGATCCCAGAAAATGGTATGAGATAATAAATGCTTAAATGTTCCTTTTTTAAAAAATGTTTTATTTATTTGAAAGAAAAAGCGAGTGGCAGGGAGAGGAAGAGCGAGGGAGAGGGGCAGGCAGTCTCTGTGCTGAGCATAGAGACCGACATGGGGCTCGATCTCACAAGCCTGAGATCATGACCTGAGTGGAAATCAAGAGCTTGAGGCTTAACCGCCTGAGGTACCCAAGGCCCCTGATTAAAATGTTCTATGTCTAATGTCCAACACAGTCCCTAGTGACTACATGTGGCTACTGAACACTCTAATGTGGTTAGTGTGACTGAAGAATTACACTTTAAATTTTACCTAATTTCAACTAATTTAAATGTAAATGGCTACATGTGTCATGGCTACCATGCTGGTTAGTGCAAGTGTATTTAAGTGTATTTACTGATTTGGGATAACCTATATAAGGCAACAGATGACTACTATAGTACATTAAACAAAATCTGCCCCTTACTATACTTGCCCTCTTCTCAATCTTTCATATAACCAGTTAACCACACAAAAATAACAAAACAAAATTGTGCCTCCTCCCTTTTATATTCCCCATCTTGCCAAATGATATCAATACCCATACCCAAGCCAGAAAGGTCCTCATTTTCACCACCTTCCCTTTTCATACTACTGATATTCTTAACATCTTCTTATTAGCTCTTTGTCTCTTCTCTCTTCTGTATATTGTCACAACTTCAGTTTAGGACTTTATTTTTTCATCTGGATTATTGAAAAATGTCTCCCCGTTGGTCTCTCTTCCTCTAACACTGCTTCTCGAGACTAACTGATTCTTCACACCCAATGATCATTCTTAGGACATAACACTGATCTTATTTCACCTGATTAAAACTCTTCAGTGGCTTTCCACAGTCCAGAGGATAAAACCCAAACTCCTCAGAACATAAAAATAATCTGTTGCCTCCTATCACTACAACTTTACCAACTGCTGTGCCCATCATCAACCTTCCTGCTCTAATCACCTACATGTATTCCAGAAACAAACATGAGCTATTTCACCTCTGCATCTTTGTTCACATTGCTACTTCTACCTGAAATGTTCTTCTATCCCTCACCTGTCTGGTAACTATACTCCCTGTTACAAGATTCAAAGGAATTACTCACCTCTGCTATGAAGCTAATTTCTGATTTACCCAGAAAGTATTGATTCCTCTCGAGTCCTCACTGTACCTTGTGCACTTAGCTACCCACATGTCTGTCTCTGTTAGACTAAACTCCTAAAATGCAGAAACTGTACCTGACTCAATGCTGACTATATCTGGTAGTACAGCATAGTATTTAAGAATACAGGTTGCAAAGAGAGACAAATTCAGACTAAAATCCCAGTTTTCCCACTCACTAGGCATGCCACTTAAACTCTCCGAGCTTCTGTTTCTTCCCCTGTCAAATGGACATTTTATAACAAAACCCATTACTTCACCGAGTCCTTATAAAAATTAAGTAAAATAATACATATAAAATACTACAGTACCCATTATATAACTTTTCCTCAACAAATATATTTTGGATGGAGAGATGAATGGTTGGGTTACTACCTCTTAGGTAGGTAAAGAAAAAGTGAGAAAGGTCAAAATAGAAGCTATCATCTTTGAGGTAACTTTTGCAAGGCCATTCTAAAGAAAAATGACAAGTAATCCAGGAAGTCTACTGGGTATCTACTATGTGGTCATAAAAGTGCAGGGAATGGCAAAAAGGATGCGCCGAGAAATAAATGAAAGGTTGAGGAACAACAGAGGTTCTAGATGGCATCAGACAGGAGAGATGAGAAGCCTGGTGATAATAATGAAGGAAAAAAGTACTGCAAAAGGGTATGAGGTTCAAGAAGGAAAAGAAGAGACAGAAAAACACAACAATCTGAAAGTAGAATCCTTCCAAGCAATGACAAGATCTAAGATGCATTCATACTAATAAAGTTCCCAGGATAAATCATATGAAATTGCAAATATTGGGCTGCTTTTGACTAATAAAACAGATTGGACCTTTTTTAAATAATAAAAGTTTGGGATGACACAGTCATTCCATTTTACATTCTACCTTTTGCCTTGAGTGCCTGAGACAATGTAGGGATCAAAAGACAATCTGGCAAAATGAAAAATTATATTTCTATTAAAGAAATATAAATTTGTTCCCAATGTTCTCTGGAACACAATGTAGAAACTGATGCTGTAAATTATATGATAAGAAACTAAATGGCCTTATTTGGATGAAACCTCTTATATTTGAATTTTGTACTTCCTATTTGTGTTTGGATTCTAACTTTATGAAAATGATAGGTACCCAAAATTATGTGCAGTAGCAAATACAATGAACCCAGAGTCAAAAACCTGAATTAGAAACCTGGCTTCAAAAATGTACTCCCTGGGAAATACTGGACTAGTCAATGAATGTCTCTGAATCTAAGTTTCTCCCCATCTGTAAAATGGGAATGATATCTGCCTTGTGATATTGTTATATGTACGAAATGAAATGCCTATAAAGCATTTAGAATGATACTTCATAAACAGAAACTGTTCGTTACCATTACTAAGTGAGCAAGCAGTTGTAAAAGTATAGTAAATACAAATGTAAACTACTGCTAGCATTATACAAATACATATATAAAAGTGACAATAATTTGACCTGTTAACTGTGACAAGACTGAAGTGAATTACACTGTTGTGTGATGATCTTCCCATTTTTAAATACAAAAAAATAAGGGTGGGCAAATATTTCTATAATAACCAGATTATGTACAGACTATGAATTGGTTGTTTATCTCCTTGTTATTTTTTCCAACCCGATTTTTTAACTTCAGCAACTCTCAGAAAATAACAGAACATACTCCAGACTAGTCATATGGAGAACAGTAAACTTTTCAAGCTGGATAAGCAAAAGTTCCCTTATTGCTAACAGTGTGAGGAAGCAATGCAAGCTAAAATGAGATATGGTAAATATTTATGCAAAATTAACAGACCTTTACCCCACAGGGAGGCTGCAAGCATGGGAAAAAGCAGCTTCCCAGAACTGAGCAAAGCGGATGTCTGTAGATCTCCCTAAGGGTTAGAAAAGTCTCCACATCCATAAGAATGCTTCAAAGGGCATTGCTTTTTTGCATGCATCCTCTCTGTGGGTTTTAAACCTAGTAATAAAATTCTCAAATTTTAATTTCCTACTCTTTCTCTACCTAGAAGCAGTACTTATTCAGTAAAAGATTTAGTTTGTAGGCTTCTTTTTTAAATCAACTATCTCCCTATCTTTGTTCTAGATTCTCTGAGGTTACTAAGAAAATACAATAAATAAATAAGTGTGTGTGTGTGTGTGTGTGTGTGTATACACTTAAGGATTAGGTTAGAAAATACATTTAAATATTTCTTAAGCGAATTTTCCTTCCAATGTTATGGCATAAAAAGTGACTGAACTAAAATGATCCATGCCGTAGAATTTCAGTAACAAAAAAAATTTTTTTACAGAGAAAAAAATGAAGAAATAGCAACTGTTTAATGGCTCAGAAGATAAATCTAGAGCTTTAGTATAAAAGGGATATTTACATATTTCTTATTTAAGTGGTAAAAAAGATGAACTGACTGATAAAATATAAAGGGAAGATCATTATTGTAACAAGAAGTCCTTAAAAAGAAAGGATTATCTCCACTGCCACTTAACCAAAGACTCTTACTTAGGAAAAACTTAAACCCGATATGCTTAAATCACTTATATTTCACAAAGGCCTGATCACCTAGCATTAAAATCATTTATTTCTGGGGTGCCTGGGTGGCTCAGTTGGTTAAGCAACTGCCTTCGGCTCAGGTCATGATCCTGGAGACCCGGGATCGAGTCCCACACCGAGTCCCACATCGAGTCCCACATCGGGCTCCCTGCTCGGCGGGAAGCCTGCTTCTCCCTCTCTCACTCCCCCTACTTGTATTCCCTCTCTGGCTGTGTTTCTCTCTGTCAAATAAATTTAAAAAAATCTTTAAAAAAAAATAAAATCATTCATTTCTGCCTTTTCTTCCTATTACTCAGAGTAACAATTCTTTGAGTTCTTCTTACTGCTTTGTGTGCCTACAATACAAAACACACACACACACATACACACACACACACACACACACACAACCAAAAAACAAAACAAAACTTGTTTTAGATGGGCCTTAAACTTCTTAAAAGAATTTAAGAATAGTTATAATGGAAAATGATCTATAAGCAATGTATATTAGGCTTCACAAAAGGGTCCAGCGTTTACAGATGTGTGTATATTTAAAGCAATGAATAAGAAACCAAAACACAATGTAGCCATTCTTTAGAGGAAATGAGACAAAATCCCTCATGTCAGAAATCTTGTAAAAGGGAGTAAGTAAATAGGTAATTAAAAATAGAAAGAATAAAATATAGTTATAAAATTATAATGTAAGACAACACTTTAATGGTATTGTTGAAGACAAAAATCTACTTTCTGGACTTTACCCAACTGATTCAAAAGACCAACTGACTGATCCGAATGAGACAATCTTACTCATTATAAGCAAGCCTGTGACCAGAAGACCAAAAGAAAATGACCATTGGAATCATAATCCCAACTCTTCTGCTTAGAAATTATGGGACATTATGCAAGTTAGTGAATGTCTTAAAGCCTCATTTTTCTCTGTTTTAATCTGGGAACAAAATTTAATTTACTCGCTAAAAGATTTAAAAAGATGATGCACAGAAAGTTCCTGGGACAGTGCCTAACAATAGGTACTCAATAAACATGAAATCCTTTCCCAAATCAAATTTCTAAATTTATGACTAAATTTCCTCTACCTTAAAATGTTACTTTTCGCCCAGTCATCTTTCCACCTTTCTGAAGTATAAAACACTAGTGCAGGAAGTCATCAGGATTTAAGCACTGTCTTGCTAAACAAACTGTTGTTGTTTCCAGAATCTTTGATCAAATCAACATATTTACCAGTGGATGTACAAAGTGTAGGTTTAACAGGTTGCTAGTACCTTCAAAGAGGTAGCTAATGAGAGGTTCTCCTTCAAATAGTGACTAAAGCAATACCTAATCAATATAATGTGATTTCTTCTATTCAAAAACAATGAACATCTAAAGCTTCTTAAATTGCAACTTAAAAACACTGCCCTTTTCACTTTAACTTAGGTAACTCACCAAAATAAAATTAAACTGAAAAACAAAAAGGAAACATAACAGGATAGTATGTGATGAGACACAACTGAATTTGGAAAATAAGATAAATTTCATCACTGATGATTTCATACCACTATTTCCCCAAAATACACATGACTTCTCACCTTAATCTTCAGCATGAATCAATGGATATCACTCTTACAGGTAAATTTCTTAATTGTTAAATATAAATAAGCAGGTAGCAAAAGCTCAAAGTAACTTTACCAATACTTACAGAGCGGGCATTCATTATTTACTGAACAAATGAATGAACAAATAACCTTATGTTGTAAAGATAGAACTGGACAAATTCTAAGTGATCAAAGGCAGATTTAAACCTCAACTGCCAAGCCTAAAAGTCTTACCAATTCAGCAACTAGAAGTGTTACTGTTTCAGTCTGAAATGAAATAACTGTCTCTCTTTTGTCTATTCCTCACTTCAAATGTATCTTAATTCTAAAAACAATCTATAATTTGAAATCAAAGGACAAGGAATATTATCACAGCAAGGAGAAAACTGTCACAGTAACAGCAGAAATCATGTGAATTCAAAATCATTTTACATGTAAAGATCAAAATTTAGGAAAACCAAACTAATTTCAGAGATTAAAACAGTAACAGCTACTCTAACTTCTGACTTCTTCTGTTATAGGTACCTAAAGACATTCTCACTTAACCTTCCCAACAGCTCTGCAAAGGAAGCACTGTTACCCTCATTTTTACAGATGAGGAAATTAAATTGCTGTTCAGAGACTTTGCTTATGGTCTCCCAGATAAAATAAGCAGAACAAGTCCGACACACTAAGCCAAGAGGCTCTTTTTTTCTACATCACCTTCAATCAGTTCTCTTCTATTGCTCTCTTTTACAAAAGCTAAATATATATAGTGTATATATATATTATATAAAACTATATGTACACACAAATAAAATTAAGAGCTGAAATATTTTTCCTTTAACAGCTACTTTTAATTTCTGACAAAGACTCAAAAAGAATTCTGCCAGTGGAGTCAAAATTAATACAATTGCTAATATTTATCCATATAAAATTTTACTTAATTCCTATTTTTGGAAACAGAATTGTACCTTGTATCCTATTAAGCAATAATTACAGGGGAGAAGCTTCTCTTTTTTTACTAGTCACATCCATGCAACACACCCAACTTACCTTTTAAATGCTGTCTCAAGAATTCTGATCTTGTACAGCGTCTGGGTAAATACAGTAACTGGAAACCACAAACCTTTCCCCAAATTGTGCAATGAACAAATACAGCCGAGGTACAAATCTATTATTCTGACAAAGGTACCGACAAATTATCATCTCTGAAAAAGAGATGCGATACAACAGAAAAATAACATGAACAATGACCAAGTCCAAGAGTTATTCTCCACGGGGAAAAAACTATTTACATTTTAAATAGACTATATTGTCCCAAGCAACCAAAGCCAGAATCAGTTCAATGCCAAGAAAAACTCAAATTTAAATAAAAATTGTATTTACAAGCCAATGATTTTACAAGCCAAGCATTTTCTGCTGCAGTTACTATGTAGTTCCTGAAATGAGACTAACAACATAACTTAATTAAGGAAAACAAACCATTTGGATACCTAGAAAGACCATTTTAACCTAAGTGTCTTTAAGCACAGTGAAAGAAGTCCATCAAAAAAAGGAAAAATTAGCTAGTAGTACAACACTAAAACTTTCATCATGTTACATATAATTTATTCGCTAGTCTGTATAAATCCTCTTTGATCACCTCAATGTCACCTGCCAATCTACAAACTGAAGAAGGGATTCTGCTTAATTTGCTTCCCACTGTTGATTACATAACACCCCTTCCCCAAAGAATTTCCTGTGAAGCTGATGATTTTAGATGCATAATGAAGAAATGACAACTAAACTTACTGTATTATACTGCATGCTAATAACCTCTGTAAAGTCTTGAGTCAAAATGGAGGCTTTAAGTCCCTCAGACAACAAGTATCTTTAATTATTTCTAAACTAAAGTTAGACTCTCTTCCTTACTTATAGATCACGTTAGTGATCCCCTCAAAGACTGATAGAGCCTTTCTCTGCACAACAAACAGGATAGGTGAATATAAGATTTTTATAAATGGCTCTGATGTTCCTCCTTCAGAGTAAATAACATCACTGACTGGGAACTCCCAGAAGACTCAGAGCCATTAAAGGCTGGGATTCCTTTCAGTTGGCATCATTCCAACAGAGGCTCAGTGAGAAATGAAACCTCCTGCAAATCAAATCTGTTGCAATGTTATTTTTTCCAGGGGTTAATTACCTGCTTCTACTACACACACACACACACACACACACACACACACACACACACACACACACACTGAAGTGGAGAAAAGGAGGTGCTGGGAAAACAGATGACATTCTGCTGCAAGCCTCCTCCAGAAATATTCAAAATGAAATCAAAACAGGTTTCTGGCTGTCAAATTCCAGATGCACTCCATGAATATCCTCTCCTACTTGATACCTGCCAGTCCCTAGTACCATATCCCAAACTATTAGACAGTAAGAATTTGCTAAAGGAAGTCACACTTTTGGACTTTATCCTTCAGACATACTTAGTGAATTATTTATGGCTGAAATATCTGGAAACTGCTCCAAAATAATCTGATGGAGAAGCAGGACAAGGAAACAGATGAACCAAGACTGTCCATGCACTGATAATTATTGAAGCTAATGATGGGAACATGGAGGTTCTTCATACTAGTCTCTGTATTTCTGTGTATGTTTAAAATATTTCATTAAAAAAAAAACTTACACAGATTCAAAACAACCCATCTAAAAAGCGGGGGTTTTTTTTCATTTTTTTTAAAGATTTTATTTATTTATTTGACAGAAAGAAACAAGCTAGAGCGGAAACACAAACAGGGGGAGTAAGAGAGGGAGAAGCAGGCTTCCCACCGAGCAGGGAGCCTGATGCGGGGGTCTATCCCAGAACTCTGGGATCATAATCTGAACTGAGGGCAGACACTTAATGACTGAGCCATACAGGCGCCCCTCTAACAACCACTTACTGAGCACTTCCTGTGGTAGACTACGTTATTGTTCCTAATTTTTTACTCTCCCCTTCCCTTCCTAAAGAGAATTATACACCCTTATCCATTATTATGTGACTTGCGGTGCCACCTGCGAGAGGAGTAGTCATCCCTGGCACAATGACAATGAGCTTGACCATATGACTTGCTTTGGCCAATGACATGTGAATGATTCATGTACACCATGACCAAGGAGAAGCTTGAAGAGCCCCTGCATGTTTGCATCAGTCTTCCTGCTCTCCCTCTGCCATGCAAATGATGTATCGCAGACAGGGGCTACTCCTTCAGCCAGGGTTCCAAAAATGCTGCAGCCAATCCAACAGCTGACAAGGTGTAATGTAGGCAAGAAATAAACTAGTGTTGTAAACCACTGAAATTTAAAGTTGCTGTTATGGGAGCACAACCTAGCAGAAACTGATAAATATACGTACTATGGGGTAGATACAAAGAATATTAATATGACATGCTGCCATATTTGCAAGGATGTTTTGGAAGACAGACCAAAAAACTTAACTATGGTTACCTCTGAGGACAATATGAGAAGTGGTAGGTGTACAGGGACAGAGGTAAGATCAGAGAGAGACTTTATTATTACTACTATATATCACTTGCATTTTCTTGTATATTTTTTTAACCTGAACAACACTCTCTGAGTAGTTGAATACTTTGGGCTATTTTACCTTTCTTATGCTTTTTAATATTAAAAAAAGGAATAAAAATACAATAAAGCAAATAGTGATTACTTAAAAATGAATAAGAACTATCTTCCTACCCTTGAGGAATTCAAAATGCAGTTGACTATGTAGCTTTAAAGAACGTCTCTTCCCCAAAAATGTTCACTGTTAATTTTTTAAAGGAGCAAAGGCTACACATGCAAAGACAAAAAAAAAAAAAAAAAGAATTATGACATTTGCAATTTCATCAGTTCGTCCATCTTAAGGTTCCATCCAGTAAAGCCAATAAAGTGTTTTGTATACGGGTGGTACAACCACAGATCTCAAAGGAAATTCTCTACATTCTATTATTTCAGTATGCCAGTTAAACTAGTGAGGAAGCATACTCGAACCATTAAGTTTTGTGAAAAAGCCTTAACCGGTACTATAGACAAGGTATCTACTCCACTAAGTTAACCCATGTAGGGTAAAATTATAGAGTTAGAAGAAAAGAAAAAAAGGAAAAAATTCCAACAAGGACTCTTACAGTGATTAAACAACACTTAAATGGTTACAGAAGTCAAGGTCTACAGAGCAACGTTTTATTGCATGAACATGTTTTTCCTTAAATTTGAACAATATCTGAACACAGCAGTAACTTGCAAACATGATTAGGAACATGTCTGCACTATTCATCTTAAAATCTCAAAGCACTTCACAGACATTAATTTAACCCTCATATCACCTGAGAGGTATATATTATACAACATTATAACTACCTATCCTACCACTACAAAATATTTAAATACCCCTTCAGCAGTACTTGGCTCTGAGAAGGTCTTGCCCAAACAGCCAATAAAACAGGAAATAAGCTGACGGTGCATGTGCCACCAACAATCTCTGAAAAGATCAGACCTTCACCCACAAGAACCACTTCCTCTGAGTAAACCACAAACTGTACAGGGCAAACCACATCATACCAGCTTGTGACTGGAACACAGGCAGACAACCCATCTAAAATCTATGGAAGAGTATGTCTAAGTGCCTTTGTGAGCTTTCCTATACGTACTTAAGTATGGACATCATCCTCAACTTATGATAGAGTTATGTCCCAAGAAACCCACTGTAAGTTAAAAACATCGTAAGCTGAAAATGCATTTAGTACACCTAACCTACTGTACATCATAGCTTAGCCTAGCCTGAGACATGCTCAGAACACTTACTTTAGCCTACAGTTGAGCAAAATCATCTAACACAAACCTATTTCATAATAAAGTATTGAATATCTCATGTAATTTATCAAACACTGTATTGAAAGTAAAAAATTGAACAGTTATACGGGTACACAATGACTTTAAGTATACTGGTTGTTTACCCTCAGGATCATATGGCTGAGAGCAGCAGGCTTGCCGCCACTAACCAGCATCAGGAGAGAGTACTGAACTACATGCCACTAGCCCAGAAAAATATCAAAATTCAAAAATCTAAGTACAGTTTCTACTGAATACATATCGCCGCTGCATTACCTTAAAGTTAAACCACTGCAGGTTTGGAATGATCTGTATTTTGGATTGTTATTTTTTTAGACAAGATAGAGTCAACATGTGTGTTACATGATCAATTTCACATATAACTTCTTCAGATGCTGATGAAATCTCCAGTTTTTCAACAATATATGTAAAATCTACATTTTCTGAATCTAAGGAAGACCTACAAAATCTTCTTTGATCTCTTGAGGATGTGAACCTAAAATGAGCATTTAAATGAAATATTTGACCAAAACTGTAGTCTCAGAGCAATATCCTTAAATGACTACAATAGGCTTCATAACATTAAAGAAAAATCAGTGTAACAAGTGGCTATTTAATTGTAAGCATTAACTAAACCAGGTTTTCTTACATTTCTTTGTGAATTTCTTCGTGAGTTGTTACTCATAGTCCCAAGATAGGAAATCTAATTTTTCATTGGCCATTAGATTTGCTTGTCTTTCAACACTGGGAAGCCACCCAGGCCTATCATGTGACTATGACCTCAAAAAACCAGGATTCAGCATTTGAATTAGTAAAAGATCCTGTTTTGGTATGAATCTAAACTGTCAGCTGCATTGGTGCATGCTAATTCAATAAAGCAAACTCAGTGTATTTCTTTTACTGAAAGTCAACAATGTACTCTTATGCAATTTAGGCAAAGCCTCTGACCTTCAGACCATCATGTGTTACCTCCACAGAATCAAAAAGCTAAAAATTATTCTAAGTCACTAACTTCATAAGGTTCTCTTGGGAGTTAGAAGCTGTCTCACAAAATCCTTCATATACAGTTATCTTGGTATTCCATATATTCTAAGTTGAAAAGTTGTACAGCCCTAACTTTGGCATGTTTCTAAAATCATAAAGTTTGAGGAAACAAAATCGCTAGCAAAATACAAAAGAACAAAGACATCTACTTAAGTAATTTTAAGCTAAGTTACGATCAATGAAAAAGACCTATCAAAATATTCAAGAGCTCTATAATCTTAGGTATTTTATAATTTAAATATGCACTTTTCCCTTCTTTTGTGGTCTGTAATCACTAGTAATAGTTCTTATAAACACAGCGGCAAAAAAGTAAAATAAAAGTGAATTAAAATGAACTTCAGAATCTCTTTAGCCCTAATCTTAGGTCATGCCTAGAGAAAAGTAGCCCCTTTCATTACATTAAACTGAAGTTGGAACTTGCTGCTCTAGAAGATGGGTAAAGATAAAATACAGAATACTACATTTTGTCCTAGGAGTACATCTAAGGGAAAAAAATCATTTTGCACTAGGAGAGCAACTAGGGAAAACCTAATAAAACTTTAAGAGGGACCGGCTGATCTTTAGACAACAAATCAACAGAACATACAACTTGGCTAAGTAAAGAATAAGGGTGGGGGTAGGGAAAGGGTGCTGGTTAACTGTCTGAACCATTTAGAGTTGTATAAACACAAAATGGGACGACAGCATTATTTAGCCTGCTACAGCAAGTACATACAAGTAACAGGACAAATTAAAAGATCGAGCTAAAGATCAGGAAAAACTTCCTGACTACTAGATCTATCAGATTGTTTGTTGTTCAGTCTTGTGAGGAAATGACCAGAGCTTGATCCTCTACAATACATAAAGTATTAGAAAACATCATTTTAGGGGCGCCTGGGTGGCTCAGTTGGTTAAGCAACTGCCTTCGGCTCAGGTCATGATCTTGGAGACCCAGGATCGAGCCCAACATCGGGCTTTCTGCTCGGCGGGAAGCCTGCTTCTCCCCCTCTCAGTCCCTCTGCTTGTGTTCCCTCTCTGGCTGTGTTTCTCTCTGTCAAATAAATAAATAAAATCTTTAAAAAAAAAAATCATTTAAGAGAAAAATCCAACTCTAACCTGGCCAGGTCAGAAAATTACTAAAGGAAAGTAGGACAGAAAAAACATAATACACAGAGAAAGACAATAATTAGGGGTGCCTAGGTGGCTCAGACGTTAAGCGTCTGCCTTCAGCTCAGGTCATGATCCCGGAGTCCCAGGATCGAGCCCTGCATCGAGGAAGCCGGCTTCTCCCTCTCTCACTCTCCCTGCTTGTGTTCCCTCTCTAGCTGTGTTTCTCTCTGTCAAATAAGTAAATAAAATCTTAAAAAAAAAAAAAAAAAAAAAAAAAAAAAAAAAAAAAAAAAAAAAAAAAAAAAAAAAAAAAAAAAAAAAGGAACGACAATAATTAAAAGTAAAGAATGGAGGACTTGAGAGTCAGAAAATCTAGGTTAAAATCGTGGGTTCTCTCCTTTCCAGTTTTATAATCTTGACTTAAACTGCATGAGTTGCCTAAATGTAAATGATGACCTGCCCCATGGGGAATCAAAACATTGTAAATGTTAAAGAATTAAACTACAATAAAATATCATCACATACACCAGAATATTTTACTCGAAAAGAAACAAAATATTTATAACTTTGCTCATTTTAAACTTTCAGTTCAAATGCCACTATTTTGAGGAGTCTTAAATTATTAAAAGGGAAAAGAGAAAGTCTTCAAATGAAACTTTAAAACATAATCAAATTTTAACAAAGGAGACTAAAAGAAGTTATGCTCCCTGAAAATGGGACATGATCAATTTCTAGGAGATAAGGAATTATACCGTAAGAAACATTTCTAATAATTTTGTCAGACGACCATGATGTAAGAGTCTCTCCAATGACCTCTGGAAACCGCTAAAATATCCTGTTTTCTTCAACCTACCTGTCAATTCACTAGGCAATTCATACCCATTTCTAGATGGCTTTCAGAAGAGGTTACCACATATGTTGACTCACAGGTTTTCTGTTTTCTCTGGAATCATAATGCTCCACAGAAAAATATGTAAAATCGACCATTTATGGGTTTAATCAAAGTCTGCCTCAAATTTCACTTTTAGGGGTGCCTAAATACATTTTATAATAAAATGTATTTATAATAATACATTTACTTTAAGTTTATCACAATAAATTTATAATAAAAACCATAATAAATAAAATGTATTAACTTAATGTTATCTACCACATTTTAACAATGAGAAACCACCAATGTGTTAAGCAGCACTACCAGGTAACCATATTTTTGCAATGATTCATACAGATTATCTTGTCACCTCACCAAATAAATATGAACATCTTATAAATGTGCCATTAATCAGGAAGACTACGGCTCTGCACTCTGTTAAAGGTTTTCTTTCCTGTACACGTCAACTCATGTAAAAGTGTACAAGTGAATGTACTGGTGCATGTCTATATGAACCAGGATTTTTATACTGCACTGGAAGAACATTAAACTGAATATAAAGCTAATGGTCCCTAATCTGAATTTTGTATTTATCGAATGACTGACTTTAAGAGTAAATGGTACAAATAACTTAAGCTTGCTGATGACTCAGGCAACCTTGAAAATAGCACACATACAGGAGTCGTTTTGTTTTGTTTTTTAATCAAAAACATTATATGGCAATGATGGCAGAAAAAGTAACCTGGATGAAAATGTCAATTACTGCATATATGCATATAAAGTCACAGGTTTACACACTCACCGGAAGTTTGCTTAAGTTAAACAAGTTTACACCTGAACTCAGTACTAAGAAAATGCCAATATATCTTTGTTTATCTATCAATCAAAGCAACAAAATCCCTAAGTCCTAAACTAGACAAAGATCCATTTATTTCAAGTAAGACACTTATAACAAAATCCCACCTGTATCATCCCTGAAAATTCACTATTCTAGAATCTAGCCTGCAATCATTTAGTGAAATCAGTGGATACACTAAAGGGCATTCTCCCCTCTCTCTCAGAAGAAATTCCAAGTACCATAAGACCCCTAAACTTTCAGGGACAGAAGATAGATGTCTAAGAAGACTGCGAATAATTAGGATATATTTTAAGACTAAATACAGCAATCAATGCAAACTGAAGAACAGCAATCAGATATTTCTACCACTTTACAAGTGCCGATTCTAAAAGTGGAAAACTGTATGTCTCACAGAAGTTACAAAGCAAGACCCTAGATGGTATTCATAAGCTGCTTAGATTTAAAACAAAAACAAACACTATTCAGATACACTACATAAAAACAGAAGCTACCATGAACATAGTTTGGATTTTAAACTGATGGCTACACCTTTTAAAAAGGGGAGACAGGGTGAGAGATCTGGAAAGTAGAAGAGGAAGAGAAGGGAGTAAATGAATGTGTTAATTTAACTGTAAAATAATAACAGGATGTAACAGAGTTCTGAGTATCCACAGTGACCAATCAGAGCCTAAACATAGCTGAATTCCATCCCAGCCCCAGCACGTCCCTAACACAAGAATAAAACCCTTCTTATCTTGTTCAGCCATGTGTCGCCTGCCACAAACTGCAAAACAGAACAACGCCCAAAACCAGCTAGTCTGATTTCAAATGAGGACAGACAGACTCTGTAGTCAGAAGCACCACAATGAAAGAACTCTAACGCACACAGCTGGCCTGGTGGGTCTGCACACTCTACAAAACAAAGCCATACCACATACAGTACTTCAAACTTGAAAGGATCTTTAAAAAGCTACACTGGCACTGTTAATTTACCAATAGCTCTAGAATCCGCAAAATATACGTACAGTATGGTGAAATTAGACAGTGAGAAAAGAGGATGAGGTAGATAGGGCTAAGAAGCAGCTAAGAACCACTCTTAACCTTGTTAACGTACCCTGAAAAAAAAAATAACACTACACTATCACTTCCAGATTTCACCTCAACATATATTCAAATCAGGAAAAACTGTCCTAATGAGCAAATGGATGCTTAATATTTACAGAGTTATATGTGTTTAAAGAAAATGTGGGGTGTCTGGGTGGCTCAGTTGGTTAAGCCACTGCCTTAAGCTCAGGTCAAGATCCTGGAGTCCCAGGATGGAGTCCTGCATCGGGCTCCCAGCTCGGTGGGGAGTCTGCTTCTCCCTCAGACCTTCCTCACTCTCATGCTCTCTCTCTCTCAAATAAATAATATCTTCAAAAAAAACCAAAAACTAAGAAAGAAAATGTAACAGTCACCCAAGAATAATCTTGTCTAAAAAAAAAGAAAGAAAAAACTAGTACAAATTGCTAAGATACAGGTATCCATACTGTCTTGGCAATACATATTAAATTAAGCGGCATTTAAAAAAATTTTTTCCATTTCAAAAAAAGTACGTGAGATCAGCCAGCACCTGAACTAATTCAAGGATATGAATACCATGGGGCGCCTGGGTGGCTCAGTTGGTTGAGCGACTGCCTTCGGCTCAGGTCATGATCCCGGAGACCCGGGATCGAGTCCCACATCGGGCTCCCTGCTCGGCGGGAAGCCTGCTTCTCCCTCTCTCACTCCCCCTGCTTGTGTTCCCTCTCTGGCTGTGTTTCTCTCTATCAAATAAAATCTTTAAAAAAAAAAAAAAAAAAAAAAAAAAAAAAAAAAAAAAAAAAAAAAAAAAAAAAAAAAAAAAAAAAAAAAAAGAGAAACAAAGACTCAGTAGAGGGCCCAGAAGCAAAGGGGACACGAGGAGGGCATGGTCCATGGATCCACGTGAGCAAGCATGAGAACGGGGACTGAAGAAGATTCAACACAGGCTCTAGGACAAAGACTCACCAGGTTACAGGCTCTAGAACAAAGACCCACTAGGTTTCAGGGAAATGTGTATGACTGAAAGAAGATTCGAACAAGGAATGGAGGAAAGCTCCTCAAATGTGGGGAAAGACATGATCATGAAAGCACAGCACATCTGATCTGTGGTCTAGACAAAGCAGGGCTCAGGGGGAAAGTTACGGCACTGAAGTCCTCAACTCCATCATCCGAAACCTGAAACAGGATGGTTGGTCCAGCAAGAGCAGAACACAAGGGAGGTCCACGAGCTGGGAGACAAGAGGGCAACAGAAACATGCGTGAGAAGAACTCTGCTTCTCGGAAAATTGGTGTGATTTATAAACCTCTAGCAAGACTGCCAGAGAGAGAGAGAGAGAGAGAGCACCACCCCTCCTGGGGAAAGGCCAGGGCTACCATCTCGTCCCGTAGCCCTGAGGACTTGAGAGAAAACCCGAGTAACACTTCATGAGTCCTAAACCCAAGGAGGGGCAATTCCCTGAAGCATGGACCATTGGAACCCAACCCAAAGAGGTAAGTTGAACCGTCCCATAACCACATGAGAAACCAAATCCATAGTCTAAAATCTCCTAAAGCAGAAATCTCCCAGATCTGATGGTTTTATTGGAGAATTCCGCCAAGCATTTTAAAAAGAGCAAGACTGATTTTACGCAACTTTTTTCCAGAATAAGGAAGAGGCGGGACCTCTCAACGTTCCTTATGAAACCGGTGTTGTCCTGGTGCCAACGCCAGACAAAGGCAACGCAACCCCTCCCCCAGCAAAAAACCAAAACCACTGTAAAGCGACATCTCTCATGGACATAGATGCAAAAATCCTCCCTCCACAAAACAGAAGCAAGTCCAGCCCGTTGATGTGTGAAAGGAAGCACACACCATGAGCAGATGGGGTTCACTCCAAGTATGTGCCCGTTCAAGACTTAGAAATCAGAAAATGTAACTCACGGTATCACCAGGCGGAACACAAAGATGGCGTAATCCTATCAACGGATCCAGAAAAGGCCCCTGACAGAAGCCGCCACCATCCGTTCTAAAAACTGTAGCAAATCAGGGACAGAGGGCCCTTCCTCAACTCAACAGCACGGGAGTTCACATGCAGCCTCCAGTTCAGGCTCTGCCCTGTTCTCGGGTTTCCAGCCCTGAGCCTGGGACGTGGGTCAATTTCCTCGTTTTCCTGAACTCGGTTCTGCTTCTGGTGGGACGGGCGGCAGAGACTTCCCTGGACGCTCTTTCCGGACAGCACACGGTGCCCCCGTGGAGGGGGCAGAGGGCAGAGCAGGCCCCCGGATGGGCTCAGGGGAGGCCCTGGCTTGGGAGCTGAGGGATGGGCAGGGTTTCCTGGCAGGCAGGGCTTTGGGCCGCCTGCGGGGAACACAGAGGTCAGAGACGCCACATCAGAGGACCGTCATGGCTTGCTGTCCCTGACACGGCCTGGCTGCTGGCTTTGGGGCCTGGCTGCTGGCTTTGGAGCGTGCCAGGCCCAGGGACGAGCCCTCCGGGGACTCATGCTGGAGTGTGAGGTGCTGTTTCTTGTGCAAAATGGCAAAATGCGAAGGTTTGCCCCAGCAGTTGGTGAGTGAAAGGGACTTTGTGTTCTCCCTGCAAGTGCTAAAAATCTCTCATACTAATGATAATTGAGCCCCCCTCCCCCAGCCTGGAACACTGACTTCCTTCCTCCTGGCTGAGTCCTCTGTCCACCACCAGTTCAGAGGGCTTTGTAGGGACAGGCCAGTTCCAGGCTGAGAGAACCCCAAGGGGCTCAGATCTGCAGGACAAAGGACTAGGAGAGACAGATGGGGAGGGAGCCGGCCAGGTGCTGGAGTCTGGTACAGGGAAGAAAAGGTGAAGAGGGAGAGGGATGGCGAGCACACAGTGGAAGGTGGGCTCTTCTAGTAACTGTTGACGCTGGGCTGGACAGCTCCGCAAGGAGCTCTCCTGAGACCAGGTAGTTAGGACCAGGAATCACAAGGGTCGGGGGTCTCAGGTCAGAGTCTGCCAGGAGCAGGGGCTTGTTCCCTGCAGGCGGAGGGAATCGCTGGAGTCAGCCTTTCCAGAGACCCTCCCCGGGGCTGAAATCCATCTTGTCTACCTTGTACTTGCAGGAAGATCGCAGCCTCCCTCCAGAGCAGGCCCCCTGCTCACGGCATAGACGGCATAGACGCAGACAGAGACACAGAGACAGGGGCGGCAGGGGTGGGGGGAGGGTTAGGAGGGTGTTGGAAATTCAGAGACTTACTGCTGGGGCCTCCCTTCTCTCAAAGTCCTTTAGCTACAGGACGGGGACTTGGAATCCCAGTACCCAAAAGCTGTGCCTGCCCCATTTCCTGCCCAGGAAGGCCAGGGTCTGCTGCCGGGCTGGGATGAAAGATGACAGAAATGCAGTCACGCACTTGCTGCTGGATCCTGAGCCAGGAGTTGCTCTGAACTGGCCAGAGCATGGTGGTCCAGTGGCTCCCCCCATGACAAGGCCTCCTACTTGGGGTTGAGGCTTGCACTTACCTCTCTGAAGGGTGGGCTTCTGAGCTAGTGAGTCTTGGGTCTCTGGGAACACCTTGAGGTCCAGTCTGCCTCAGGGCCCTTGTACCTGTCCTTCTCTGCCCGGAGGCTCATGCCCTGGCCACCTGCAGAAGGAGTTCCCCTCCTTCTCCACGCGAGCCTTGCTCTCATGCCCTGCACAGCCTGTGGCAGCTTCGTGCACCTGCCCACCTGGTTTGATGCCGCTCCTCCCATCAGCTTTTAAGTTTCTTGGGAGGAGGGATCTTGGCGATCCTATGACCTTGGTGAAGCACCAGGCCTGACCAGTCTAGGGTAGGAGGTAAACGTTATCGGACGTGCCCGTGAATGAGGGGTGGTCTGTAGCAAGGCCTGATTGGCGCTTGTGAGATAGTGCGTGGGCCGTGCACGATGGAGGAAGGGAGGAACCGTGACATCGCACCTTTGTCAAAACCCACAGACTGGTCAACACAGAGAATCGGAATGTGAACTGTGGACTTCAGCTCATGAGAACGTGGTAAGATCAGCCCATCGACCAGAATCATCAAGAACTGAGACGCTAATAACAAGGGGAAATACACATGTATGGTGGGAACTCCATACTTTCTGTTCAATTCTTCTCTAAACCTAAAATCGCTCTAAAAACATTAAGTTTATTAACCTTTAAAAATCTCTGGGAAACGACGACGAGGCAATTCTGGGCCCACCAGAGGGTTAAACTAAAGCCAGACACCAGCAGAGGTTGGTGAGGCCGTGAAGCCAGGGGGAGCCCAGTGCGCCGTGCTGGGCATCCTCGACCCCCGCTGAGTGCCAGCATGGCCTCCCGGGGCTGCCAGGAGAAGGCGCTAGGAGCCTGGGGCACCCCCAGAAACACACCTGTGCGTGTGTTCATTGAGAAACACATACAAAGATGATTTAGGCATTGCACCAAAAACAACCGAGTCCATGAGCTGTCCGGGGGGCGAATCCGTGGTGAACACCGGCGTGGAGCCCGCACAGGAGGGGTCATGAAGAAAGGCAGCTGCACACGGCCCACGGATGAACTTGATAAACACCAGACTGACTGATGGGAACCAGACGCAAGGAGAACACGCTGCCCGGTTCTATTTATACAAAGTGCGAAAACAGTCAAAACCGCGGTGTGAGGACAGAAGTCCGCAGACCGGAGTGGGAGGAGGCCCGGCGGAGGAGGTGTGCCCCTCCCTCTCCCTGTCTCCTGCCTGCCTTCCCCCAGCCCCCACCCCATCCCACCAGGGGGGCCCCCCTCCTCATTGGGATCACAGCAAAGGCCACCGGATTCTCCAGGGAATTGGACTCACTGGGCGAGGACTTTTTGAACCAGACTTCAGAGTGGAATTTTTTTCTCTCAAAATAGAGAGGAATTGACTGTCCAGCAGTTAAAGATAGAATCCTGTGGCAAGACCAGGGTCTGAGTCCCCGTCCCAGCTGGCCGAGGAGGGGGTGTGGAGGCCCGGCTCCACTGCTCGGGTGGTTTCAGGGGCCCTGTCCTCCCGATTACAGCTGGCACCGAGTCAAGAGGCCAATACCCTCCACCACCGCAGGCTGGGGGCCTCCAGGAGCCAATGGGAGAGCAGGATGGGCTTCCTGGAGGAGGGGACCCCATGGAGGCCAAATGCAATGGTGAGAGAAAACGGCTGGCAGCTCGTGCTTGGAGCTCAGGAGGGCTTCTGGTGATGGTGGACTGTTCACCTGAGGTTCAGATAAGGGAAAGCCCTGAATGTCAGCCCAAGGAGGTGCGATTCATGTGTGGACAGTGAGGGATCACTGAAGGACGCGTGTGAGGGAGAGCTTGCCCAGGGCACACAAAGTCTGCTCTAGTGGGGTCCCGCCTGGGCATCAAGGGCTGGGAGCCCTGGGGAACGGCTGACCAGAGCCAGGCTCTCTCCGTACTCCCCACTCCTGGAGAGCAGTGGGGCTTCTGCAGGGCAGCTCTGGTCCGTTGTGGGGCTGCAGTCCCTGGGGGAAGGGCCACACGCAGCCTAGCACAGGGAGCCCCCAGCCAGCCTGGGACCTGGCTCCAGGCGCCAGAGAAGCCGCCAGCCATGGGGGCGGCTCAGGGCCCGCTGTAACACCCAGGACAGGCCTCTGGCTGCCTCCCCAAGCAAGCATAGTTTCCTTCTCGGGAAGCCCAGGTGTGCACTCCTTGCTGCAGACTGTGTGTGTGTGTGTGTGTGTGTGTGTGTGTGTGTGTGTGTGTGTTTAGGGGCAACGCCTCCTAGGAGCCCAGATGGAGGACAAGACAGCTGTGGGCTGTGTGGTCCACCCTGAGCTCGGCGCCCCACTGGGCTGTGCCCACATGGCCTCAGGGCAGCACCCCCAGGGCTGCACCTGGCAGGGGCCCAGGCCTCCCTGCCTGTGCTGGCAGCCCTCCCTGGGCTCTGACTCACCTCCCGGGGCCACTGTTCTCCCGGTGCCAGCCGGGGGGCGGGTGGCCGTGCACCTGCAGGGGCGCCCTGAGCCCCCAGGAGGGATGCACCAGAGTGACGATAGGTCCCTGCCTCACCACCTGTGTGCCTCGGGGCGCTGGCTCCCCTTCCCAGCGTGTTCGACACCCGGGCCCCCTTGGCTTGGCATCTGCGAGCCCCTAGCACTCCACCTTCTCTCTGATGGGGAGGACCTGATGGGCACACCACACGGGCGGGAAGGCAGGGGTGATCGGTCCCCACCACGCAGCCAGGCCCTGTACACGGAGCCCCAGTGGGACTGAGGGGCTGTGCCCCCTGCAGCCACCCCGAGCCTGCAGCGCCCGCACAGAGACGGTGGCCGGGCCAGCAGGGCCAGGCCAGCAGAGCCGGCCCTCGAGTGTTGCTTCAGGTCACAGAGCACACCATTCACGTGGTGGGGAGGACCTCAAAGCTAAGAGGGATGAGCCTCTGCTCAGGGACCTGCCCCTGAATCCCATGCCTCACGGTCACTGCCGTGTGCACGGGTAGGGTACGCAGCATCAGATGCCCTGCAGTAGCTTGGGAGCACATGTCCCCACGGGAAGCTGAGAAGGAGAAACTGAGGCTCGGACAAGGGTCCTGAGGGCGCCATGTGCTGGGCAGTGCTGGGGGCCACGGGGCCAATGTTCCTATGCTGCCTGATTGGGCGCTGGCCCCAGGCTCAGCTCCCGGGTCCCCATCAGGGACTGACTCTGCTGGCCTCCGTGATTAGCAACCCCTGGCCATCACGGATTGTCTTCCCAGATGACTCAGGCAGACCTGTGCCCCCAGCACCTGGCCGCCAGCACTCCGGGGAGAAGCCTCAGCTTGCAGCCTTCGCCGTCCTCCATGATGGCAACATTCCCAGCAGGGCGAGTTCCGTGCTCCTAGTGACGTCACCGAGGGCCACACTGGGAAGGGGGGCCACTCATGCTGCAGGGGTATGGCACAGAGGAAGCTCCCATGGAGAGGGGGTCTGCCAGCCACGGCCTGAGACCAAATTCGGACGGACAGCTGTCCCACAAAGCAGTCCCACAACACAGCCCTGCCACTCACCAGCACAGAAAAATCCCTCATTCGTGCTGTAAATAAATGTCACAGAATAATTAAGAAGGGATGTTTTAAATATTAGCTCATTTAAAAACAACTTTGTGGAGTTATACTGATCATACAACAAACACACCATATGTGAGGTATGAAATTATAAGTGCCACATGTTGTGTGGACATACCATTTGTAGGCACACACATCTGTGAAGCCCCCCCCCCCCACTGCAAAATAATGAACAGAGCCATGACCTCCCTGCTACATAGTCCGCACTTCCCGGGGTGCCACCAGACACAATCACCACCTGCGAAGTCCTTCCGTCTGACTTCTTCCACCCAACAAAATAATACTTTGAGATTCGTCCGTGGGGTGGCGTGTGGTCCCACCTGCAGTGCTGATGACTAGCGATGCAGTTTCGCCACATCTTTGCCAACACTCGGTAGGATGGGTCTTTTTAATTTTAGCCAGTCTCTCTCCTTATTTCCCAAACGGCCACTGACATTGAGCTTCTTTCCACGTGCTTATTTGTCACCCATATGTCTTATTTTTACACACTTTCTTATTCTTGGGCTGTTGGTGTTTTGATTATCAAGTTTTCAGAAGTTTTATGTATTCTGGATGTACGTGGTTTGCTGAGATTTTGTTCTGGGCTGTAACTTGCTTCTCGTTCCCTACAGCATCTTTTGGAAAACGGACATCCAAGACGGAGCAGGAGCTCGGAGACCTGCTTGCATGTGCTCTTCTCTTCACTCCCCTTAGCATCCAGCCCAACGGCCCCAACTCCCCCATGCAGAGGGCTGCACCCCTTTGGGTGACGAGGCTGCCGGTCCCACTCAGAGTCTCTGTCTCCCTGTCAGTGCCTGTCCCTCCACAAAGCCAGAGCCCAGAACTCTTCGAGGCCCCAGGGCCCCCCTTGCTCAGGGTCTGGGGAGTGCCAGGACCCAAGATGGGGTAAGAACCAGCTGTCTGAGTTTCTGGAACCCAGCAGGAGAAGGTGAGAGGGGTGGACGACCAGCTGGTGTTTTGAAAGGCTGTGGGTGGGGGACCTGTGCCCCCAGCACCTGGCCGCTGGGAAGGGCAGCCTTTCCTGGAAGAGGGTAGGAGGATGGGGGCAGGCCCACAGCAGGCCGCCCCTCACCCTGGAACCCCTTGGGCTCCGAGCCTCCCTCTCCTGCTTCCCCCGCCACCTCCAGACCACTGTTATTCACCCAACAGCTGCAGGGCGGGGTAGGGGCTTTCGGGGATGGGTCTCACCATCTCCCCCAGGAAGAACCACACTCATATCTCAGTCCTCCCCTCTCTGGAAAGGCCAAGACGTTCCCCCAAACAGGTCTTCAGAGAGAGGGGGCAGCAGACGCCTTCTTTGAATATCAACGTTCTCCAAAGATCAAAAAAGAAAAAAGAAAGGAAAGTATTTTGGAAACATCTAACGTGCCAACTAATTAAGTGTCTGATTATTAACAAGCTCCCTCCCAGAAGAAGGGGAAAAACAGCCAGGGTCCTCAGCCAGCCTCGCTAAAATCAGATAGAAAGAAAGAGATCCTTGCACCAAAAGGACAAAAACAAAACAGGCAAAGGGGACTACGTCAAAACTGTAAAATCCTGCAAGGCAAGGGAGATAATCCTCGGAGTGAGACCGTAACACAGCACAGGAGAAAACCTTTGCAAATCGTTCCTCTGAGAAGGGGTTAGGATCCAGAAAATGGAAAGAACCACAACTCAACAGCAACGAACACCAATACCCTGATTTCAAAGTAGATGAAGGACTTGACAGACATTTCTCCAAGCATGTGAAAAGAGGCTCAGCACCACGGATCATTAGAGAAATTAAAATCAAAACCACAGTGAGGTTGGGATGGCTATGAGCCAAAGAATGGAAATAACACGCGTTGGCAGGATGCGGGGAAGTGGGAGCCGGCCCGCTGTTGTCAGGGGGTGGGGGGGAGGGGGGTGCCACGTGGGGCGGTCCCTGCTAAAAACAGTATGACTTTCTTTAAAAATGAACAAGAGAACACCCTATCCTCTGACCCAGTGATCCGACTCCTGGGTATATACCCAAAGGAAGTGAAAGCAGGGTCTCAAATATATTTCCACACTTGTGCTCAAAGCAGCGCTGTCACAATGACCGATAGCAAGAGGCAGCCCATGGGTCCGTCGGCAGGCGAGTGGAAAAGCAAAACGTGGTGTATAGGTACAATGGAGTATCACTCGGCCTCAGAAAGGAAGGAATGACCCTGTCCCCATGCGGACGAGCCCCGAGGACACCAGCCAGATGCAGAAGGAGATGCATGGGGACCCCACTCACACGAAGACCTGGAGTCGTCAGACTCATAGACACAGCGAGCAGATGGCAGGGCCGGGCCTAGGGGAGCGCGTGGGGTCTGTGCGTCACGGGGACAGGGTCTCTGTGTGCAGGATGGAATGTTCTGGAGACCTGTTGCACAACAATGTGCCTAGAGATAACACTACTACACACTAAAAATTGATTAAGATGGTGCATTTAGGGGCCCCTGGGTGGCTCAGTCATTAAGTATCTGCCTTCAGCTCAGGTCATGATCCTGGAGTGCCGGGATCGAGCCCCACATCGGGCTCCCTTCTTGGCAGGAAGCCTGCTTCTCCCTCTCTCACTCCCCCTGCTTGTGTTGCCTCTATAGCTCTGTTTCTCTGTGTCAAATAAATAAATAAAATATTAAAAAAAAAGATGGTACATTTATGACATGTGGTTTTTTTTTTGCCACAATTAAATTAGAAAAAAGAAAAAAAGAAAAATGAGTTTCTTCTTCTTCATCCTGAAATTCGAATCTCCTGCAACCAGTCCCAGTGTCCACAGCCAGACTGTGAGTCCCTCCCTCACGCCACATCTCAGCCCTGCTGCCCAGAGTCTCGGGGATGCTGGCAAACACCCAGTCCCCGGCCGTCTGTCCACCCATCCATCCACCCACCCACCGCACAGGCGCCCATGCAACAAACATTCCTCCAGGGATTATTCTGTGTCCCATGCTCTTCCAGGGGCAAGGGGGCGAAGAGAAGAGGTGGCAGACAAGTCCCTGCCTCACTGGAGTTCCCAGTGGGGAGAGATGAGCAGGTGGTCAGTAGAGAGATGGAGATGAGAAATGATGGGTAGAGAGATGATGCCAGATAGATGGATAGACAGATGATAGATAGATAGATAGTATCAGATAGATGGATAGATAGATGATAAATGATAGACACCCAGATAAATAGGCCGATGGGTAGATGATAGATGGACAGGTAAGCAGACCGACAGATGTGCTGATTTGCACACACTATAGCCGACAGGCTGCTAAGAGTGGAGGAGTGAGCCGCAACTGTTTCTCAAAATGAAATTCGGTGACAGGGAGGTGGGTTGGCCCCTCCGGAGAGGGGGTCCTCGGCTTGTCCAGAAGAAGGGGCTGTGGCAGAGGCCCGAGGGAGAGGCTGTCTGAGGAAGGGGTGGGGGCAGGCAGACAGGGAGGCGCTGGACCAGGGCCTGCCGGGGCTGAGGGGCAGCACGCAGGTGAGTGGGGACCATGGGAAGCTCACGTGAGGATGGGGCTGGGGGGGTGGCCCCCTTCCCTGGGGCTCCTCGTCCCTCCCCATGTGGCCACATGACCTCCTGCCCAGGTCCCCTCCCAGCCCCGTGGATGTCTGTCTAGCTGGGCACTTGTCCTCACGTCGGGGAGGGGGCCCCAGAGACCACTAATCCAGGCTCAAAGGGGGCCCAGCACTTGGGGGTGGTCCTGGCATTGGAGAGACAGGCGCGCTCACCTGCAGGGGGGGCCCCGGCCCCCCGGCTAATCCCTCTGCCAGGCTGATCGGGTTTCCCACAGCTCAGGCCCTGCTTTCCCAGGGCCGAGAGCCCCACCAAGGTGCTTTCGGGATTGTCCTGACAAGCTGAGCGTGAAGAAAGGGAGAAGCCTCCTGTCACCAAGTGTCCCCAGTGGGCAATTATCTAGGATTAACGCAGCTGGCTCCTTACAAGTGTCCTGACCCTCGCAGCCCACCTCAGCTGGGAGAGGTGGGCAGGGTCTGCCAGGCCCCACCTGCCCCAGGCCCTGTGGCTGGGAGACCCGACCCCTGGGATCCTGCCACCCCATCCCCCCACAACGGATGGATGGATGAAGGAGGCGGTGTGGGCCGCAGACGCTGTTTTTGAAAGGCCTGGCAATCTCCTTTTTGGCATCAGATAAAGCAGGGCAGGGAGTGTCTTTTCATCTCATGGGGCCTGGTTTCACACTCCACTGACCCTGGTTTGGGACTTTCAAGGTGCTTGTGTGGAGGGGGACAGCATTGTCCCGGGAGGGTCATGGAGGGGCTGGCCTGGGGGAGGCCCAGGGGCATCTCCTCCCTCAGCCTCCAGGCCCCCACTTCTCCCCAGCACTGAGGCTGGGCCCAGCTCTGGCCACCTTGCCAGCATTTACTGGAGCTTCTGGATTCAGACTGCTCAGGGCATATGTCCTGCTGTGCGTGAGCAGAAACACACCTAGAATTCCTTGTAAGCCGTACTGCCTTCCCCAGGAAAGCTGCCTCGGCCATTAGTTTCTGTATATCCGGCAGGAGGTCCCTGAGCCAGGCCACTCCCCTCCCAAGGCCACGCAGGTAGGAGCCTCAGGGGCTGGGCTGGGCAGGGCTGCAGGACAGAGCACCTTGCCTCTGCTGGGCCCCAGACAGACCGACAGAAGCCTGAGGACAAATCTGTGCAGAGACTGAGAGCCAAGGGAGTCGTCAGGCTGGGAAGGCCCCCAGGATGTGGGTGGGGAAGGTAGTGCGTGTATATGTGTGGGTATATTTTTTGAGAGAGAGAGAGCGCATGTGCAAGGAGTGAGCGAGAAAGAATCCTAAGCAGACCCTGCACTGAGCACAGAGCCCACACAGCACTTGATCTCACCACCCTGAGATCATGACCTGATCTCTTTCCCAATTTGACGTCTGACTAGGAGAATGCAGGCTCCTTAGGGCAGCGGCAGGGGGGTGGTGGGCAGACATCCCTCCCACCAGTGAGATAAACCAGGCCAGAAGGGAGCAGAGGGGAGTGGACCCCAGGATGTCCCTTTCTGTTTCTGAGCAAGATCCTGTGGTGTGGACGGGCCCCGCTCACCCATCAGAGCAGGGCTAGGGAGCTCCCAGTTTGGGGCGGCCATAGGAATGCGCACACGGGTTTTGTGAATGCGCAGGGTGAAGGCACAGGAACAGGGCTGTGGAGTCTTCGGACAGGCCTGTGTTCAACTCTGAGAAGCGGCCCCTCGCTGTGTCCTCCAGGGCAGCTGTCCCCTGGTGCAATCCTGCCCAATCCCGCCAGTGACATGAAAGACCCAGTCACGGGCACGTGACGTTGTTAGTATTTTTATGTCTCAGGCCTTCTGATGGTTGTTCTCAGAATCCCATTGTGGTTTCAATTTGCTTTTCCTTATAGCTATTGGTACTGAGCTTCAAATGTGGGCTCATTTGCCAGCCTCCCGCCCTGTGAGGTGTCTGTTCAAGTCCTATGCCCATTTCCAACGGGTTGTTTCCTGTTGTTGAGTTTTGAGTGCTCTTTATATATACTGGGTACAAGTGATAGTCAGATACCCATTCGCAAACATCCCCTTCCAATCTGCAGTTGGTCGTTCATTCCCTTGACAATGTCTTTCACAAACTTTCATTAAGTTTTTAATTTTGATGAAGTCAGTTTCTTGATTTTCTTTTTTCTTTTATGGACTCTGCTTTGGGTGTTGTTCCTAAGATTATTATTTTCCACAGAGACGGGATTCCTGCCTTTAGCTGTGGTCCTGGGAGCTCATGGCTGTGGGATCACAACATGCAGAGGGAAGGAGGGGGAGGAACCTGAGCCGAGGTTGAGGTCCCAGAGCCACTCCCTGGGTCGGGTCTGTGCAGGGGGCAGGCACACTGAGCCCGCCAGTGCGGATTACTGGGCTGCAGGCCTGCAGGCCTTCAACAAGGCTGCAGTTGCCTCATGGGGAAAGGACAGTCGGGAGATGGTGAAACTTGAGGGCACGGCCACTAGTGCTCAGGCCACAACATCGGCATGGAGAGGGGAACCCCAGGAGCATAGCAGGGCTACCTCAGGGCTAGCTCCACGGCTGTGGACGGTGGGTGGGGGCCGGGGGCCAACCTGCACCAGGGATGGAGAGGCGGCTGGCCACGGAGGAAACAGCCCCAAGGGGAGGGTCTGCAGGGCTCCTAGAAGGGGAAGGCACAAGCACACTGCCTGGCCCCCAGGGCCCTTCAGCGCAGCAGATCTCGCTAGGTGCCGGGGCTCTGCTTGGGAACGACCAGCGATCCTGGCTCTGGGCTGAGTTGCAAATGCCTGGCCAGCTGGTGACGGCGTCGGGGGGTGGGGGAGCCTCAGGATGGGATCAGTGCCCTTAGAGGGGACCCCAGAGCTTGTGCCTTCTCTGTTCTCGGCCAGCGAGGACACACCCGGGGCCGCTGTCTGCCGGACGTGGGGCCTCACGGGACACCGGGCCTGCCCACACCCACAGTCTCCCACCTCCCACCAATGGAACCTGGAGAAAGGCTGCAGACTGTGGTGTCCTGTTACCGCTGCCACGACTCAGACAGAAAGCACCAGAAAGTACCGGAAAGCACCGGAGAAGCCTCCTTCCTGTCCGGCCCCGCCCTCGACACCACGCGCCTCCCCTTCACCACTGCCTGAGTGCTAAGGGTTCAGGAACACCTGGGTGTGTGTTTAGGGTAATTGGGTGCCACCCCCCTTCTCCTTTGGGCTCAAGTTGCCTAGAGTTATTTCTGCTCACACTTATTGGCGGTGGGATTGAGCATTCCCACTGATTGGCTCTGTCCAAATCCCCGTGGTGCCAGGAAGAGCCAGGCCTGTGGGGAGCCACAGGGAATGAGAGGCCACAGAGCCCCGTCCCCGGGGCAGAGCTGCCCCAGTGCAGCCGGTCCCCCGGGGAGGGCCCAGGCGGAGGGCCCCCAGCCCTCCTCAGGACCCAGAAGCTGTGGAGTGCCCCCCTCCAGGCTGGGAGCTCCCCACCGCCGAGGACGGCTCTGCCTGAGCCCATGCCAGGGAGAGAGGATAGTGCCGAGACCTGTGCTACAGGACGCCCACTTCAGGAGCTGCCTATGAACCCATCTTCTCAGAGCGGGGTCCCCAGACATCTCTCTACCTGGCCCTGCTCCCCCCCTACTCCCCAGTGCCCTGGGCCCCACAGGGAAGCAGAGGCTGGGTGTGGGGCTGAGAGAGACACACACACGAGGCTCCTGGCCCCCACGACAACTCCACACCTCTGTCACCTAGAACCACCGCCAGAATACAGACAGACATTCCCTGGAAGTGGGTGTGAGGTCTGGTCCTCGGGGAAGCAAGTGCCAAGCAGGGACAGCTGGGGGGCAGAAGCTGGCTGGGACGCCCCCAGCCACACTGGGGAGACCCTAGGGCCTGGCTCCAAGGGCTCTTTCTAGCCAAGCCGACCCACACCAGGATGGCTCGGAAGCCCTCCCAGACCCACGAATCTGCAGCCCCGTGGGGTAGGGCCCCTTCCTGACCCCAAGGATGGGGTGGCACCCGGGCAGCTGCAGCTTCACCTGAGGCTGGCCTCGCAGCGCTCAGAAGCCCCACACTCTCTGCCTTTCCTTGGGTGTTTAAAGGTGTCTTGCAAAGCCGTCTGCTTCCTCCAGTAGCCGCCGACCAGCCCTGGTTCAGCCCCGACGGTGTGCCAGGTGCTGTGCTCTATGCCTGCACGGATGGGGACGCTGTGACGGGACCAAGACTGTGAGCCATTGCAGTGGGAGGGGAGGGAAGAGCTGGGAAGGGGCTCGGAGGTCCCAGGAGACCAGCAGCCAGCTGCTGACATCTGCAGAGTGGGACCTTATCTGGGGACAGTGTCTCAACAGAGGTTATCAAGTTCAGTGAGGTCACTGAGACCCAACCTGGGGGACCGGTGTCCTTATAAAAAGGGGCAATTTGTGGGTGCCTGGGTGGCTCAGTGGGTTAAAGCCTCTGCCTTGGTTCAGGTCATGATCCCAGGGTCCTGGGATCGAGGCCCAAGTCCGACTCTCTGCTCAGCGGGGAGCCTGCTTCCTCCTCTCTCTCTGCCTGCCTCTCTGCCTACTTGTGATCTCTCTCTGTGTCAAATAAATAAATAAAATCTTTAAAAAGGGGGGGGCAATTTGGACATGGACAGGTACGCGGATGGAAGGCCACATCAGGCCCCAAATTCCGGGGCCGCAAGCCAAGGCGAGCACACCCTCCCCGAGCGCCTCCACGAAAGCATGGCCCTGGGACTCACAGCCCTGACTTCCGGCTCTGGGTTGCTTGAGCTGCGCAGAGGCCAGCTGTCTTCAAGCGCAGCTGTGGGGGACCCCAGGAGCTCACTTGGCAGCTGGAGCAGGCCCCCAGCCAGGAACTGCCGAGGAAGTGCAGGAGGGCCTTGTCCCCACAACTCCCTGTTGGGCCGACTCCATGCCAGGGCCACACAGAGAAGAGGTGCAGTCCCCGCTGAGCCACGTCAACACCCTTAGCCTCCGCTCCTGGCACGGCGGGTCGCTCCTGGCACGCTAGCCACCTTGCCCTCAGGTGAAAAGGCCCCCGCGGTCGACAGCAACCGACCCGTAGGAATTCCCAGATCTCTGATAGCTGCGGAGCCCTGGTGAGCCAGTGGTAGCCCACCTGCTCGAGGGGACACGGCCCGAAGAGGTGGGTGCCCCGCTTTTCTGCCCAGCCCGGCAGACCCCTGCCCGGCCCCCTGGGGCCCAGACTATGACAGCTCCACGGCGATGCTTCGTCCACCGCGCCGCGGAAACCAAGGGTGTGCGCTAAGCCAGATCCCCCCATAAAATTCTAGCCGCTGTTTGGTGTGTGTTTCCACTGAAGAGATGGGTGTGGTGCAGATGTTGCAAATGTGGGGTCCGTCTCTTAGTCCACTTGCCCTCTGGACGAGCTCCCAAGCTGGGTGCTGTGGAGCAGAGGTGGGCCCCGCAGGGGACCCGAGGCCCGCAGTCCGGACGCCGCATCCCTGCCCCTGGAGGGGAGTGCATTGTCTCCAGGGGCTCAGCCTGCTTCTTTCCTCCCACTTACTTTATTTTAAGCCCAAACGTTAAGGATGTTTGCAAAGATGTAAAACATTCTTCCTACTATTTTTTTGAGAGTATAGTTATTTTTCTAGAACGCTATTTTTCTAGACTTTACCTACGTTAACACATTACGGATTTAGTGTTGTTCTTGATAATTCCCCTGAGTCAGACTTTTATGCCCATCTCAGAGATGAGCAAACAGGGACTCCTCACCTTGACCTTGGTGGGACCTGGTATAACCTTGCTTTGACCTCGGCTGCCGGTCCCGTCTCAATCCTCGAACCCGTACCCAGGTGTCCTCTCTGCCCGCTCAGCCACTCTTGCTCTTGGCAGGGGAGGTCTTGCTGGCACCTCCCGCCCCAGTCTCACTCCAAGGAGGCCAAGGGGCCGTCCGTCTAAGGAGGCTGGGAGGGCAGGATGTTTTGCTGGAATCCCATCCCAGTTGGCCAGAGGCGACTCCAGTTCGTCCAGGGAACGCTTGGCTCCGTCCACCTGGACTCCTGCCCCTCTCTGTAGCTCGGGTCCAGGCCTACAGGGGCAACCAGCAATGGGAGGGAGAGCCGCCCGCCAGGCACGTGGCCCAGGAGGAGTGTTCCAGAAGCTTCAGACCCAGGGTTTTCCATTCCCCTCCTCCAAGGGCTCCCAGGAGAGCCGCCGGCATCACCATCCCCTACACAGCCTTCGGGTGTCTGAGCCCCGGGATAGAAAGTGTTTCCTGGCGCCAGGAGGGTGCGCCCTCCAAGGCCACCCCCAGCTCTTTCCCGCCGGTCATGCCGGGCAGCTCCTGGACGCTTCCGTCCAACTGCTCATTGCCAAAGGCCAGAGGCCAGAGCTAGAGACACTCCTGCCTCCACAAGCCTATAGACCATTGCCGGGGCTCCCTCCTGAGGGCCGGGGCGTCCTCTATGATGAGGCGAGCCATGCCAACTTGGGTCAGTACCCAAGTGCCCGCGGGCCCTGAGGACCCAGCCTGGTCAGCGCAAACAGGCCGTGCAGGCCTGTGTTTCCTGGTGTCCTCGCTGCGGGGGGCCCTGTGTCCCGCCAGTTGCCAGAGGTTAGGGACCATTGTCTCAGCAACTCCTTTTGAGCACATCCAACGCTGGTATTTCCCTAGCTGTCAGCTTCTTTGAAAGGCTGTCCACTATCGCCGGAGCTCTGGGGGAAGAGCCTGGAACACAAAGCCTCCAAGAAAGGGTGGAGGGGCCGGGCATGTCCCCTTCTGCTCTTCCCCTCAGGGTCACGGCAGTAGGACCTTGTGAACCAGAACCTCTCCCCTCTACCCGACAAGAGACAAGAGACAAGAGACTCCCACACCCCCGACTGCCCACCAGCACACCCCTTCTCGTCGCTCTGCCCCCTGGGAACCAGCCTGCACCACGTGGGCCGGGGCAGGGGGCTGGCAGAGGGACCCATAGGAAAAGATACAACTTCCCCTCCCCTCCCCCCTCAAGAATTCCCGTGGCCAGTGTGGCCGCCTCCGTCTGTGTGGGCGTCCACAGCCACCCTCCACCCCGCCTTGGGGCCCTGTGACCCTTGATGACTTAGGGAGAACCCCAACAGTTGCTCCGTGACAGATATTAAAGCTGACTGAGAACCCAAGAAGACGCGAGCTGGAAGGGCTGAGCGTGAGTGTGTGAGGTCCAACCGTCCTGCTGTGACTTGGCACAGGATCCCTGGACAGCCTGGAACCGGGACGGGCACCACTGCCATTGTCGCCTTACCTCCCGGACCCCAGCGAGAGCCTCAGGGGTCCCCGGTCCATGCTTTGAGAATGGTGTCTTCCTCGCCTGCCTCGTGGCCATGCCTCCCCGTCAAGTCGGCTCTGCCCGGCTCATGGCTGGCCTCGCCCTCTCCCTGAAACTTCATACTTCACAGTTGCTCTGCTTTCATTCCTTCTGCTGATGGCACATTCCTTCCATATTTCATCTCCAAACTCCTGAAGGACAGAATCCATTTGGCCCTGCTCTCTCTTTGGGCCAGGCCCATGCCCACCATGGGGGATCATAATCCCGAGAGAAGCCCCCTCCGCCCCCCATCAAGCCCCTGTGAGCTAGGCGGAGCTCCACCCTCTGAGCCAGGAAGGGTCAGAGAGGTCTGGGGGATCACTTTCCTGCTTCTCCTCGGGGAAAGGAGGGCACCCCTGTGGTACCTCCCGGAGGGCTTAGAGCTGATGCCTGCAGGACGTGAGGTCCCCCCTCCCCCCAGACTGGCCCTTTCTTGCAGGCGTCTGTGCCTGGCAAGGAAAAGGCGGGTATGGGGAGCACACGGAGGACAGAGGGCCAGAAGATGCCCGCACCGGAGAGGACAGGGCAGCAGCGAGGTTGGGGGAGAAGAGCCTCGTGCCATCAGGGAGCACGAGCCGCTAGGGGAGGAACCCATGGGAGACTTCCCAGTCCCGGCCCCAGACTCCAGGCTGGCACCTCTCTGAGCCTCCACGCAGCCTCGGCCTGCCTGTCCCGTAAGACTCTCTCGCCGTGATGGACACGCTCCGTGTCTGCACTGCCCAGGACGGGGCCACCAGCCTCCCCGGGGACGGACGAGTTAGTGCCACTTGACTCTCATCAATGGAGGCTCAAAGGGCTCCTGGGGGCTCCCAGAGGCTCGCGGGGGCTCGCAGCAGCCCTCTGGAAGAGCTGTCACAGCTAGGCCACAAGGTCACACAGTGAGATGCGGGCACAGAGCCAGGCCCAGAGGTGCTGCTGGTGGCAACCGTTCCTGACCTCGGAGGCACAGGGCCCACCGGGCTTTGGTCCGGGGGTGTGATGGAGGGCCACTGGGCTAGGCGGGCTCAGGATGCCAGATAGCTAAGCACGGGGGCCAGGAGGGACTCTCTCTTCTCTGCCTGGGAGCCCCCCACCCTGGCCTGGCTGCTCAGGCCCATGGCTCCTGGGGCCCCAAGTATGCCCTCCTGCAAAGCAGCCAGTGTCCATGACATCTGGAGAGGGAACCTCTATGGGGAAACTGAGGACAATCACAGAGGTGGGGGGGGCGGAGGGAGGACCAACTTCCAGTTATTCCGGAATAAAACTGCCAATTGCCAACAAGTCTGATGTAGCCTCTCTGCCTGGCCAAACCCCACAGGCCCCTGGAAATCCATCCGGCCGCCCAGCCTCTGCAGACGGGGCCCCGGCTGTCCTCTGTGTCCTGGGAGAAGGGGCACAAGTCTCCACCTGCAGAGGCCCTGGGGGCCCCCCTGAGCAGCCCCTGGCCCCCCGCCTCCCTCCAGGACAGCCCTCAGGCTCCAAGTTCCAGGAGGATAGGGCATGAGCACCAGGCAGGGGCAGCGGGAGGCAGACGTCCCATCCAAGCCCCAGGGCCAGGCACACGGGCCAGACGCAGAGGCCCGGGTATCCTCTCCACCCCTCCCAGTGAGCTCTGGGCAGAAGCCAAGAGGAGGCGGAGGGAGGGATGAGGGCAGGCAGGTCATCATGAGAGCACCCTTTTCTAGAATGCAGTTTTGCTCCAAGCACTCAACGCCCAGGCGAGCAGAGCCCATCCAGTCGCCTCTGGAGACCACACACCGAACGCTACCTCTTGACATGATGGAAAGCAAGGTCCTTCCTCACAGTGACCCAAGTTGGGGAAGAGGGGGGGTGAGTATGTCTCCCTCCACGGCAGGAACAGCCTCCGCTGCTGTCTCAGGGGTGGGTACCTGGCTGGGGGGCAAGTGCAGGCTGTACAGGCCCAGGGAGCCTCACAAAGGCCATGACGTCCCGAGGCCGCATGGGAGGGCCTGCCTGGATCCGTGCAGGACAGAGAGAAGCTGCCATGGAGGATGGGGAAACGGAGGCCCAGATGAACTGCACACCCGGGGCTGCAAGCAAGAGGCCCTCTGGTTTGGGACCAGCCCTTCGCCTCCTCCCTCCACTGCCCATGACCCAGTGTCCCCCAGGGGAGGTGGCCCCCTGCTTTCTTCCCGGCCGTGGCTTGGTCCAGAGCCCCTCTCAACACGCGCCCAGCTCTTGGCCAACAAGGATTCATTCAGCCGCGGAAAGGGCAGGGCCAGGGGAGCTGAGGGGAACATCCGTCTTTTAAAGTGTAAGTCATGCTTCTCTCAAAGGGCAAGGAGAGGCCATTCCCAGGAAAGGAAACAGGGCCCGCCAACACGGTAAGACACGGCCCAGCTCGTTCACAACCAAGGGTGCCCAGATCAAAACCCACTGGATGGCAGAGCACAGAGACCTCCCGATGCTCCGTGGCCTCCGTCCCCATCGGGAGGTGTGGGGTGCAGCCCCTCAGAGGGGGCGGTGCAGAAGCTCCATGAGTGGGAGCGCCCGTGTCCTTCCAACGCCAGGAGCCCAGGAAGCAGCTGGCGGAGGGACTGCTGGAAGCATGCAGTAGACAACGGCCAGCGTGAGGGCTCTGTGTCCTCGGGAGTGATGGCCACGGGTTGTTAGAGTGGAATGAGCAGGCTGTGGAACAACACGGCACCAGAAACGCATTGAACAAACCGAGTGTGAGTGTGCGCACATGCATGTGGCTGTGTGTGCGTGTGGGTCTGTGCACACGTGTGTGAGCATGAGTTCACGTGTACATGTGCACACGTCTGAGCACCTTTGCTCGTGTGCACACAGACTTCCAAGGGCACCAACCATCTCACTGACCCAGCTCACCCTGGAAAGTAGCTGGAAGGGACAGGACTTCCCCGCTCCCCCAACTTCACCCGGGTCTTTACAAGGATGAGTTCACCCTGGCTGGAGGGGAAAGCCCCCTGGGGACTTCTTGTGAGAGTCGCTCCCGCTGCAGAGGGTGTGAACAAAGCCAGCATTCTCTACAGGCCTTGGTTTCCTCATCTGCCAACTGGGAGCGACCACCCTCTCCCATTTGGTGTTCATGACCCGGGGTGGCGGCGGGCCCTGCTCCCAGGGCGTGGCGCTGTGGGGGGCCAGGCCGCTGGCCTTAATGTCCACATGATTCCCACCCTGCATGCCCACTGCCAGGGGCTCCCGGACCAGCCCTGCCCACACTCTGGGGTCCATCTGCGCAGGCTCAGAGTGGGCCACGGGGCAGCAGCTGTCCCAGAGACACAGGGTCCTGGCCTGGGATTGACATGGGGACCAGGGAAAGGCCGCAACACTGCCCTGGCGTCTGTCAGTGAAAGGGAGGACAGGAGCTGTCTTTCCGCAACACCCTGGAGCCCTCTAGTGAACCCTGCTGCAGCCATCCCTCAACTGGACGGGCCCAGGGATCAGAAGCCACACCGACTCAGCCCCAGGAACACAGGCCAGGCCCCAGAAGGAGCACAGCCTTCTGTGGGGGGTGGAGAGTGGGGACTGCCGGGAGGGAGGGACTGGGAATGAGGCAGTGCTGGGAATGTGCCCCGGCCTCAAGGACGCCTCCGGCTGCTCCCTGGGGCCATCCTCCTCCTCCCTCCCCCCACCAGGCATCCTGTCCTGCTTCCATCACATTCGCAGGCTGGCAGGGCCCTGGGGGCCCGGCTCCCCGGGGGCAGGAGTCCAGGAGATCATGGGCTCTCTCAGCACATTCGGGGGCCTGTTCCACGTTGATCATGAAACCCTTTACCCACTAACAGGGAGCCGTTTCTCTACCCCATGTCTGTCCACCTGCCTGTCCACTCCGAGTCCGTTGGTCCCTCACGTTTCACTGGACACCACAAGGAAACTGTGGACGTCACAGGACGTCACTCGCTGGAGTTCAGCGTCCATCTCGAGTGAGGTCTGTCCCCAGTGCAGCCCGCAGATCTGAAAGTCCCCAGAAGGCAAGCTGTGACCAATGCACAGCACAGCCCCTGCGTCCTCAGACCATCATCCCCAACCCGGGCTCACACTGTCCTGCACGGCAGCTACGAGACGTGAGCAGTCTCCTCAAAACTGAAGTTAATTAGGGGCGCCTGGGTGGCTCAGTTGGTTAAGCGACTGCCTTCGGCTCAGGTCATGATCCCAGAGACCCGGGATCGAGCCCCACATCGGGCTCCCTGCTCGGCAGGAAGCCTGCTTCTCCCTCTCTCACTCCCTCTGCTTGTGTTCCCTCTCTCACTGTGTTTCTCTCTGTCAAATACATAAATAAAATATTAAAAAAAAAACCTGCAGTTAATTAAAATTCCATAAAACATAGCAGCCACGTCTCCGGGGCTCAGCGGCCCATGGCTCACACCCAGGGCCCTCCGTCAGCACAGAACTTCCGCTGGACCACACTGTCAGAAACATCCTGCGGACCCAGGCAGGTTCTGTCTGACGCCTTCCTAAAAGGGTTTTGAGGGGAACCACGTCCCTTTCCAAGCCTCCTGGGATGGTTTTGCAGGGTCACAGACCCCAGACTCCCTGTGTCCCCATGAGGGGCGCGGACGCTGCTCAGACACGTCCCACAAGCCAGTGTCACTTAGCTTTCGGTGGTGTGGGCGCCAGGCTAGGGCGCTAACCCCCACTAGCTGCGGGTGGAATGGGGCTGGGGGGCGTGTGGGCCGGCGGCCTCATCATTATGCATTTTTCGTGCAAGGCAAACGGTTCTTTGAGGGTTCATCTTCCGATATGGGGCAATCCTGACACAGTGGCCGTGGGGCCTTTGAAGTATTGCAACCCAGTATTAATAAATCAGAGGGCAGAGACTGCGAGCAGACTCTTAACTGTTGGAAAGCCAGGTTCAAGACCGGCATCCTGCGGAAAGGAAGCCAATGCCGGGCCAAGAGAGGAAGGACCCGGCCTCTGTCCTCAGGCACAAAGGGGTCCTCTTCCGCTCCCTCATGCCCATGCTATGTGGCCTCGGCCAAGGTGCCTGCCTTCTCTGAGTCCTAGGAAGGCTCCCATCCATCTCAGGGGCGAGCCCAGACCTGGGAAATGGCACACAAAGCCTAGCACGGTCTGGGCCTGCTAACTGCTCAGGCTCACTCTTGCAGGACCCCACCCGCGGTCCCCATCCTCCTCTGCACACTCAGGACCCAGGGAAGCGGCATCGGGGCTGGGCCACAATCTAAAGGGCCCAGTATTGTGTGAGCTGGTGATAAACGCAGCCATAAGTCAATATTACATTACATGAACCGACAAATAAATATGTCACATTAAAAACAAAAGTAAATGCTCAAAGCCCATCGTTTTCCAGTTGTTTCGCTAGGCTGTGCTGGAGGCTGCCCACAAGCCTCACGTCTGTAGGGCAGATTTGACACTACGGTGTGCCCCTGCCTGTCTACTCCCAGCGTGGGGTACAGTGACCTCACTCCAGCAGCTTGAGCCCCGTGGGAGGGAGCACTTGCCCCGGAGAAACCAGCAGCCTCTGCACTGGGGTTTCTCCCCAAAGAGCCAGGGGTCAGTTACCAGCACCCCAAGGAACCATCCAGGCCTCTGGCCCTGTCTGCAGATAGACCACGTCAGGCCACACCCACTTGGAGGCTGCCTTTCCAAACAGAGATGCTGTTCGTCAAAGGTAAACTGAGGCAGGCCAAAACAAAAGTGGTTAGGCAGGCTCCCTGGAGCAGTAGCAGGAGCAAGAAGACTGCTGGATGGGCTGGGCTACCTTGTGCTCAGGTCGGAGGGGCAGCCTTGGCCCACGCCCCACAGCTTCCAGACACAGCCCCTGGCCCACACTGGAGTGCTATGTGGCCTGCAAGGGTGGCCAGCGCCCGTGCCCTCGGACAGGCAGCCTCACAGGTCCCATGGTCCTCAGAAAGAAAGGCTGGGCTGCAAGACAGGGGAGAGCCACGGAATTCAAAGGACACAGACTGTGGTGGGCAGCAGACGGACACGCAAAGGAGGGGAGCGGGAGCCAGCAGCTGGGCGGCTGGAGACAGGGAGTCCAGACGCTGGGACCTGGGGGCTGGGGACAGTGGTCCGTGGGCTTGAGAGCCAGGGGTTAAGGGCGGAGGCCAGGCAGGCAGGAGGCCTGGGGGACACAAAGTTGAGACCAAGGGTGGGCAGCCGTGGGTGTGGTGAGCAGACCACAGATGCAGCGCAGGGCCGCGGGGCCAGGAAGCTCAGGGCTGAGGGCTGCAAGGTCTGGAGAGCAGCAGCACGAGGGCCTGGTGGGGGCAGTCTGGGGCCAGAGGCTCTGTGTGCGGGGTCAGCTGGTTTAGCCTCAGGATGCAAGAGGCCACCAGCCTCGGCCCCCAGGACCCCCAAGAGCCACAAACACCCACTAGGGACCTGACGTTTTGGCTGTGCAAACTTGGGCAAGTCACTGCACCCCTCTGAGCCTGCTTGGCTCAGTAACGCCTACTCATACCGCTGCTGAGGGTGCAGGGAAAAGGGCTTCCTAAAGGAAGTGTGGTGGTGTGGGCGCCAGGCTAGGGCGCTAACCTCCTAGCCGGGTCCCTTTTCTTGCCCTGCTCTCTACAGGGCCCATCGTTGAGTCCAATGTGGCTCAGACCCATGGGACCAGTGGCTTAGCAGCCTCCAGACCTCTGGCTGAGTATGAAACCCACTGTGGAAGATCACAGGGGCACCCCCAGACCTCTAGCCCCTGGTCCCTGCCCCCGACCCTGCTCTTTCATACCTAGCCCAGCAGTGAGGGTGAGGAAGGAAGCGAAGGGAGGGGAGACAGGATGTGGGCCCTGCCTGGACCCAGCTTGCTGGGAGGAACCTTGCCTCGGGGAGACACGAGATTTTCCTTCCTCCCCGGGGTCACCCATCCTGGCCCATAAATCACCCACCCACACAGCAGAGGCCCCAACACCACTGCCAGGGGAAGCCACAGGCCAGCAGGCTTGGGTCTGGAGGTGGCAGGTTCCATGCCTTCTGGGTTGGTCTCACGCCCTAGCATCCTGAATAGGGCAGCAAGGAACCAAGGGGGGCCAGCCCTTCTGGGAGCCAGGGTGTCCGGGGCACGCCACCTCAGGTCTTAGAATCTCCGGGATTATGGGGAAATTGGCATCCCATTTCCCAGCTGGGCCAACTGAGGCTCGAGACTCACCCGGAGCCCAACTTAGATCATCTTGAACAGAGTGGGGCCCACCCCAAATGCACCTTCTCCACCAGCCAGGGAGCTGGCCTCCTTGGGGATTTGTGGCACCTGAAGGGCCGGGGATGGGGGGGGCAGCCCAACCCTGGATGGAGAAACCATGTGGTGGAGCTCGGCCCTCATGATGGCTGGAGGCCCAGAGCCCCCTGTCCTGGGAGTTCAGTCCCTGCCGAGTCTCAGGTTGTCAGGCCACATAGTTTCCAGATGACAGCTGTCGCCCGCACAGGCCAGCACAGGTCGGAAGGAGCAGGCCAACTCTGCACTGGGTTGGAGGAGGCCCCCCAGATGCTCCGGGACTGCCCAGGCCTGCCCCTTTCCTCCCAGCCCAGGCGCAGGGTGCACAGTGTCCAAGACGCCACAAACCTTCGCAGAGTGTGTGGGCCAGGCCTGGTCTGCAGTGTTGGGGAGAGACAGACGGACAGGTGGACAAAGAGATGGTGGAGACACCCAGATCCCAGGACAAGATCCGCTCTGCCCAGTTCCGTCTGTGAGACAGGGCTGGGTGAGGCCCACGCGGCCAGCCCCTCACAAGGCCCAGAGCCCGCCTCAGGCTTGCAACTGGGTACCCCCGCTCCCCAGTCCCACGTGGAAGCACTCCACTATGCTAGAGCAGGAGGGACAGGGTGCTGCCCCCAGAGACCACCCCACCCCTCGAGGCAACATTCTTCAGAAGCCCCACTTCCCAATATCCGCCCCTCCCTTGTCTGTCCTTTTCCATAGGTTTCCAAATCCCTGCAGCCATCACGTGCTCTTTCTCTCACCAGGTGAATGAGGGACCAGTTTTCTGAATGGAGGTCTGCGTGGAGTTGAAGGGGCCAGGCCCTGGGGCTTGGGCCACTGGCCAGAGGTGTCAGCCCAGCAAGCTGCTCTCCTGGAAGGACAGCAGCACCCACTCCTTGGGAGAGTAAGAATTAAATTCAATGAGTCCTGTAAAATGCTCCACCCAGGGGGCTGATCCAGGGAAGGCCAGCTGCCGCTGTGTCTTGTGATGATCAGTACTGTCTGACATTATGCCACTGCCCAGTCCCTCTAGCACTGGTGGGAAGCGCCCTGGCCCCGGCCACAGGAGGAGCAGCGTTGGGGTCAGTAAGAAATGGGACACTGCTGCTGCTGCTCCGGGACGGAGAAGCTTTGAGGCGGCAGCGGCTTCTCCGGGCTGGGCCACCAACCTTGCAGAGACAGGCTCATACTTTCAGGAAGAGAGGGATGTGCTGAGAGGGGAGAGCGTCCCCCGCCAAGGAAGGAAAAACAAGCTGCAGGCAGAAATCCGGCCGAGCTCAGGTCTGATCCATTGATTTCAGGCTCCGCTCCTGATCTCCGCTGACATGTTATTTATGTAACCTACAGGTTTCTATTCACAGAGTAATTTTCACCCTCCCTCCCGGTCAAATAGAAGACAAGTTTTCACCTTCAAGTTGTAGCTGATCAGCAAGCCCCAAGGAGCAGGAGAGGTCGTCTCACAAAGGGGCTTAACTGACAGGTGAGGACAATAAAAGTTGGGGTAATGTCCGGGCTATCAAAGCAGACCCAGGCGGCTGGCGAGCACGGGCATGTCCCCAAGAAAGGCCCTGCTCACTCCTCACTTATCTGTCTCTCAGGGTCCGAAAGCACGAACCAACAGGCACCTTGCTGATTGGCCCGGGGCGTTTCTCTGTAAACACTTTCTAAACCCCTACCGAAGTTTGGTTATAGTTCAGCCGAGATGGAAAACAAGAGGAAGGGACTGTACCACTCAGCCGTTAGGACCCCCTTCCTCACTGAGCTTCGCCTCTCCTAGTGGTCCTTCTGTCCTCTCCCCAGGGGCCCCGACAAACACCCTGACTCACCCCCTGTAATTCCTAAACAAGATGCCCCTCTGTGGTGTCGGCGTGCGCCAGCAGAAGGAACGCTGTCAGGGTCAGCAGCTCTATGGCTCAATCACAGGGCTCGACAGAGCCGAGCCCCCCTGATGTTTCCTCACCGGTGAGAGTACGGACTGAACCTACCTGCAGGGTCCCGTGGGAGTCCAGTGGGAGAGCTCAGTGGCTCCTGCCTGAACAATCACAAGCGAGCGTCTGCAAAGACACCGTACCATGTGGAACAGCACGTAGGACACCCCACAGCTCAGAGGCAGCTCCCCACCGCCGCCCACCGCCCCCCACCCCAGCCCCTCTGCTCTGGCCTTCAACACACACGGGGACCCTGCTCCTCTGAGCGCATTCCTGAGTCTGGGATCTCAAGGGGAAATCTGGAAGGGGTGGCTCGCTGGGTGGCCTAACTGTAAATCTCGAACAATGACATGGCTCAGTTTCCCCTCCTACAAGATGGACTGAGCTACCTCCCAAAGCCGTGGGAGGCTAATGAGTCAGTGTTTGTAAAACGCTTTGCCGATCGGATGAAAGGGGCTGCGGTAGGGTGGGGGTGGGGGCTGCTCCGCGGAGGCGATTCTTGTGGGCACACATGTACACTCTCCCCGGCTCCCTGTGCCCCACACGCAGATCTCAGCGCCGGGCCCAGATCCGGGCGGGCGGGGCGGGCCTCCCGGTGGGGCTGCAGGTCCCGGCCTGGGAGGGCCCTGTGCACAGCCGTACGGTGACTGTAGCCCTTGCAGCCGGCAGGCTGGTTGTAGGGAAAGGGCAGGCAGCAGGGTCCTACCCCCATGGTCTCCCTGTGCCAGGCACCCTAAAGCCACCTCGTTCACAAACCCCGGCAGGGGGTGGGCACACTCTGTGCCCAGATCCCTGGCGAGGATACCCTGTGTTCCAGAGGCGAACCTGAGAGCAGATAAGGGAAGCACCCCACTGCAGCCCCAGGGTCACTGCCTCCCCGCCCAACAGGGCAGGGGGAGGGGCCCAGGGAGCCCCGTGAGCATCCCCGAGGGCATCGGGGTGCAGAGCCCCTGATCCACCTCTGCTCAGCTGCGCAGGCCATCTCCCCTCCCAGGAGGACTCCCTGGAGGAGGTGAGGGTGAGGGTCAGACCTCGACACGGCGTTTCTGAGACTTGGTGCTGAGAAGGTGAAATGCCCCTGGGCCCTGCATTGGAAGGACGACAGTCTGGATTATTGGGCTAAAGTACGGGGTCGAAATTAACTTTCACCGGTTCCTTTTATGCCTTCTCATGCAGACATGGGTGGTTTTAGAATGACAGGTGTGGCTGCCCTTCTGTCACTAGTGGACACTCCGGCCTGGGAAAACCACCCTGTGCCAGTGCAAGGACTTGTCCCTGGCCTCCAGATTCTGTAGGGAAGGAGGAAGGAAGGAAGGGAGGGAGGGAGGGAGGGAGGGAGGGAGGAAGGAAGGAAGGAAGGAAGGAAGGAAGGAAGGAAAGAAGGAAGGAAGGAAAGAAGGAAGGAAGGAAAGAAGAGAAGGCGGGAGGGAGTCCTCTTGGGAAGAGTTCAGAGAGCAGGGGACCTACAAAGCAGGTCACAAGTACCTGAGGGATAAAGCTAGCCCCCTCCTCATTTGGGATGGTTAAGTTTAAATGGCAGGGTGGTACAGAGAGGGCACGAAAGCAGCCTATTTCCCAGAGAGCCGCACTCCCCCCCGCTCCCCCAGCTGCAGACAGGGAAGCAGTCTGGGCCCTCAGCACACTCTGGCAGACCCCGTTTTCAAATAGGAACCCCAACGAGGTCAGAGGCAGGGGGTTACTTGCAGAAATACCACGGAAATGCCAGATCCTGCAGAGAACCCGCCTGCCTGGCCAGTGCCCAGAGCTCCATCTCTGCACAGCCGGAGGCACACCAGCCCCCCACCCCCTGGCAGTAACCTGGAGCCCCGGACCCATCTGTCACTGTCAGGCTTTGAGACCCGGCCGGGCGCAGCCGCTTCCGCCACACACGAGGAGCCAAGAGCGGGGGCGCCCGGGGCCAGTGCTGGCGAGGGCGCCGTGGGTCAGACCGAAGGTGTCTTGCCAGATGCATGCTGGCCTGCTCTGGCTGGAAGCCCAGAGGGTCACCGGGCCAGACCGAGCTGAGGACGGGGCTCCTCTCTGTGCAGCCCCAGCTGGACAGAAGCCCTGGTGTGACGGGCATCAGGAGGCAGGCCTTCCTGTGGGCTCTCACAACTAATTCCAGCCGATGGCCCATCTCCGGCATACTCACTAAGGACCAGAACTGCTCAGGGACCACAGCCCACTAGAGGCCTTCTGTGAGCGGTGCCTCCAGGCTGGCCCCAAGGATGCAGGAGGCCCCTGCCTCAGAAAGTCCTAGAGGGATACGAGAGGTGGAGCCCAGCACACACCCGGCCATGTCCACAGAGGGCCTCCAGGAGGAGGGAGGGGATCCCCTTCCTGGGTGGGTGGGGCCATTCCACATCCCCAGCATGCATCCTCTACCTGCTCCACATAGACAGCATCTTCCTCGAGCTCCGCTGGACTCACGGGGTCAGAAACAGCCTTCTACCTTCCCACATCCCAGGCACCCTCAGAGCCATTTGCAAGGGTGAAGTTCAGGAAAACCCGTGGGTGATGCATATGAACTCAGACCCTAAAGATGATCTAGACCCATGAAGACCTTGACAGGGGTCTAACCAAATGGCTCCCTCTGTAGATGGGGAAACCGAGGACCAAAGAGAGCAGGGCCTCTAGGCAGGCTCCCAGTTCCTGACCCTCCCCAGAAGCTGAGGGGTATGAGTATTTGTCACGCTCTCTGTGGCTGGATTAGCTATCCCCAACAGAGGAGAGAGGCCTCATCCCCTCATCTGAGGCCTGACACTGACATGTAATAGTAACTACTGGATGGGAGAGGGGTGGATGAACAGATAGGTGGGCAGGAGAGTAGGTGGGTAAATGGATGGATGGTGGGTGGATGGATGGATGGTGGATGGAAGGATGGATGGTGGGGGGATGGATGCATGGATGTTGGGTGGATGGATGGATGGATGGATGGACGGATGGTGGGTGGATGGATGGATGGTGTGTGGATGGATGGACGGATGGTGGGTGGGTGGATGGATGGTGGGTGGATGGATGGACGGATGGTGGGTGGGTGGATGGACGGATGGTGGGTGGATGAATGGACGGTGGGTGGATGGTTGGACGGATGGTGTGTGGATGGATGGACGGATGGTGGGTGGGTGGATGGATGGTGGGTGGATGGATGGATGGATGGTAGATGGGTGCATAGATGAGTGGATGAATACAGGAATGGAAGAATGGTGGGAACAGATTAGAACAGCCTCTAGGTAGGATCTAGGTACTCAGGCAGTCAGCCCTTTACCTTCATAGCTAGAAAGGGTGTCTGAGTCAGGGACCCCTTACCTCAGCTTCCCTGGTGAATCTTAGGTCCTCTCTTGTAGTCATGAAAGTCATTCCCCAAGATATCACTCCTCCAGTATCTAATTTGAGCTGACTATAAGGGAAAAGGTCCAGGTGGCCCTGGATATCTCCCATCCCTATGTGCTCTGTTCTTCCTATGGCTCTATCTATTCTCCCCACCCATGCCCTGGGCACCCACCAGGTGCTGCCTGCATTGTGGGATTATGGGAGTTAGGGCACCATACCCTTAGCCACTCTGCCAGTGAGTGTCATCCAGTTTACAGGGTGGAGATTCCATGTCACTCCCTCTCAGTCCAAACAAAGCAGCACAAGACTGGGCCTTCCACAGCCCCCCTGCAGGCCATCCTCCACCTCCCTGGCCACTGGGCTAGGGCTGGGGCAATGCTGAAGCAACCCCTTGAACTCCTTGACTTTTTTTTTTTTAGATTTTAGTTATTTATTTGACAGAGAGAGACAGCAAGACAGGGAATACAAGCACCCCAACTCCTTGACTTTGAAACAGGATCTTCCCTCCCACTCATGGTCTCCGAGAGACATGGCTGTCCCTTTTCCTCCCACGTCTGTTCTACTGAGAGGCCACACCTGCCAGAGACCTGTGACTATATGGAGAGGCAGTGCTTCTGGTCATGAAAGAGAGGAACAGAGAGAAAACCCCACAAGGCCTGTTCTGTCAGCCCAGGAACGAGGTCCAGGCTGGAACAAGAGCCCAGGGACAGCTCAAAGCTTCCCATGGAGCACAGGTCCCAGACCTCCATTGTGCCCCGAGCCCTGCACTCACAGGTCCAAGACGAGCACCAGGTAGCCCCTTCCCACGTCATGACCAAGGAGGGCCTCCCCCAGGCTCTGCAGCCTCAGCCTCCCCCTGCAGGGCGGAGCCATGGTGCACAGCAACAGTGTGGCCAGCAGGAGCCACAAATGTAGTGTGGTGTTTTTAGCCTCCCTGTCAGCTTGTGAGAAACATGTGAGGCATTAAGAAGATGCTAAGGACTTTCCAAGTTCATGCTTTTTCTTCTTCCAAACTGTGGTCTGCTGGCCTCCACATCAGGCAGCCCTTTCTGAATTCCAGGCTACATCCTCCCAGTAAGCTCAGGTCATGCATCTTGGCCCCCCGAAATGGGATGTATCTCAGCGCCTCTTCTTGAGGCCCCCTGAACCCAGGGGCGCAGCACCTGGCTAGGGTTCCCAGGGTCCTGGCCCCACTGTACACAGACCCTGCGAGGAGGGAAACAAAGCCCACATGCTTCCTGGGGCAGTAGCCATTTGTCCAAGGAGAGCAGGGGGGGGGGGTGGCTGCCCCTCTCCAGCTAGGAGTGGCATCCTAAGAGCGAGGGTGCTGGAATCGTGGCGGGGCAAGGATGCGGACCTACTGTGTGCCCCAGAGGAACCAGGACCTGTCGTGAGGGAGAGCAAGGCTGCTGGGCACTGGCCCACAGGTCACCTGCGGACCTCTAACAAATGCCCCTCAGTGCCCTTGCATCTGCACAGAGGGGAGATTTCAAATTCACAAACGGCTCCCTTTCTACTCTGAGTAGGACCCACACGCCCGCCCCTAGTCTCAGCCCAGCTGATATCCTGGAGGCTTCCGCCTGGCCCTTCCCTGCTCCCCACTCTGCTGCAACCCCGTCCGGGCCCTGATGCTGCTCACCCTCCAGGCCCCAGGTCCAATGCCCCTGTGTAAATATCCTCAGTGGTCACTCCCCAGCCCCTGAGCCCCCCTCATCATCCTAGCGCCCCCACCCCGATCACTGCTGCAGCCTGCCCCCCCCTCCCCCCCCCTGTGCTGGCCGCCTCTGCCCCGTTTGGCCTGATGATTCATAAAACTTCAGGAGAGACGGAGCAGCCATCACGAGGGGATTTAAAGAAAAATACCTGGTAAACAGCAACACAGTGGACATCGGTGAACATCCAGATACCTTCCTGGTACAGCTGGGCAAACTGAGGCCGGGCACAGAGCAGCATTTCACCCACAGTCACAAGTCCCAGGCCTGTGTCAAGCTCCCTGAATGCCAAGCCCCTCCCTCCCTTCCCCCCAACCTCTACCTCTCTCTGTCTCTCTCTGTCTCTGCCCCTCTCTGTCTCTATCTCTGTCTCTGACTCTTTGTCTCTGACTCTCTCTTTGTCTCTGTCTCTCTTTGTCACCGTCTCTCTCTGTCTCTGATTCTCCGTCCCTCTCTCTATGTCTATACCCCTCTATCTCTGTCTCTCTCTCTGTCTCTGCTCCTCTCTCTCTGTCTCTATTCTGTCTCTGACTCTCTGTCTCTGACTCTCTTTGTCTTTGCCCCTCTCTCTGTCTCTATCTCTGTCTGATTCTCTGTCTCTGACTCTCTCTTTGTTTCTGTCTCTCTCTGTCTCCGTCTCTGTCTCTGATTCTCCATCCCTCTCTCTCTGTGTCTCTACCCCTCTATCTCTGTCTCTCTTACTCTGTCTCTGCTCTTCTCTCTGTCTCTGACTCTCTTTGTCTCTGTCTCTCTCTGTTGCTGATTCTCTGTTTCTCTGTCTCTGTCCCATCTCTGTCTCTCCATCTCTCTGTCTCTGTCTCTGACTATCTCTGTATCTCTCTCTGTGTGTCTCTGCCTCTCTCCGTCTCCACCTGTCTCACTCCCCTCTCTCCCGTCACTCCTGTCTTGGTGCCCTCTCAGTGGACCCAGGGGCCCCCACAGGAGCTGAAGGAGAGCCCAGCCTGGCCCCTCAGGCCAGGGGCTTTGTTCCACCCCTGGGGGAAGGTGCGGGGGGTCCGGGGGCTCAGCCTCCTTCTGCAGGAACAGTGAGGAGCTCAGGTTACACAGGCCCCGGCTGGGATGGAAGCCTTCCGCAGTGGGGGCCCCACTCCAGCCCTCCCTTCTGGGCCCGGCCGGGCTGCCCTGGACACGACAAAGGCCAGTTAGTCACTTCCCTGGCACTGTCACAGCCAGCTGCCCCATCCTAAATAAACAAACCAACACTGCACGCAGCAGGTCCCATGTTCCCAGATGCACCCCGTACCCCACGGTCTCTCTGGGGGGGCTCTGGGCCTGCTCACAGGCAGAGGCGGTGGGTCACAGCCTTTGCCCTCGCCCAGGCCCCCAGCGAAGCCCCTGTACTTTGGGGTGACATCCCCCCATTCGGCCCTGTATGAGGAAAGCCCCCTGTTGGCGGGAGCAGGGTGATATTTGTGGTGTTCCCAGAATAGCCCCCAGAGCTGCCTGCCTCCCCAGGGATGCCTGGAAATCACGCCCAGCTGAGGACAGAGGTCACCCGGCTCCCAGGCCTTTGATGTTTAAGGGGCCCTGAAGAAACTTCCGGGAGAGCAGCAGGACCACAGCTCCACTGGGGCCTGGTCCACGGGAGCCACAGGGATTTCTCCACTCCACTGGGAAGGAATAATTGACTAAGTGAACGAACAAAGGAATGAAAGGACGGAACATGGAAGGAGGGAAGGGGTCTCCCTGGGGCTTCTGCAGGGGCGCCCTGCACAGCATGGCCTCCAGAACCGTGGGACATGAGCCCCACTGTTCTCAGCTGGTGTCTGGTCCTCAGCTGGGCCAGAAAACCAAGACAGAGGTGAGAGCCACGCCCCAAGGTCACGGCTTGGCCAGGAGAGAACTGCTCCCAAGTGTTTGCGTGACATGCTGCTGCTGTTGCTGGGACATGGAAGGAGAGGTCCACGTGGGGTCACATGTCCCCATGGCGGACGCGTCTGGACCGCAAGGATGCCGCCTACCTGTCCTGCACCCCGGGCCCAGAGGCCCTTGCAGGAAGGAAGCCGGGTCGGGAAGACCCCTGAACCCACGGGGGGGCTGGGCTGTGGGTTTGCGGGAACTCAGGTGGGGAGTGGGCTCCCCAGAGACGCGGGTTTGAACCGCTAACCACGAAGCCACACTCAGGGCAGCGTGCTGCACTCTTGGTGGCGGGGAACAGCTAGGACGTCGGCCTCCTCTCTGAACCTCAGTTTCCCTGCCCCTCAGTTGCGTTCCCACTAGAGAAGGCCAAGACCTGTGGCATCCCAGGTCCCAGGCTCCCACTCTGGCCGGCACGATGGATGCACGGACCCAAGACAGGGCAGGATTCTGGCGCAGGGGGGTGGGGTCCCTGCTCCTACACCCACAGAGTGGCTGGCGGACACTTCTGGCTGCCCGCCAGCTCCCCAGCAGGCCCACGGGTGACTTCTGGAGCCCGGCCAGATGCCATCACACGTCCCGGGGGGCCCTGGATATTCTTGGCTTTTGTTTCCGATGACGTGGGGTCCGCCGGAAGAGGGAAATCATGGCGGGAAGGGGTGTCTGTATGATTCTGGATCCTCGGCAGGGCCTCAGCTCCCTCACCTGCGGCAGGGAAAGGGGCTGACCATGAGGAAGGGGCCACGCAGCCCCACGTGCAGAATAGAGGCTGGGACCTGGGCCACGGAGCAGGGAGAGCAGGATGGCCTTGGGCTGCTGGGGGCCAGGGGAACAGGCTGGGCCGGTGGGACCCCTGCAGCCAGTCTCCCCTGGCTGTGGCCATCAGCAGGGCCCCTCTGGGTTAAGGGCAGCAGCAACTGTGCCCTATTTATATCTTTACTTCCCTGTCCACGGGCTGTGGCCGACAGAGCCCATCCACGAATTCCACTGTGATCAGTTTACATTTAAAATAAACGTTTCCTTGACTCGAGTCTGATCTCCAGCAGTGAATCTTGGGAAGCAGCGAGTCCAGGTTCAGACTCCAAGGGAGGCCTCGCCACTGGGCGGTCAGGGACAGCAGTGACACGGCAAGCGAGAGGGTCCCCCGACCCTGCCATGCCCTGCAGCCTCGCCGACTAGGTGACCCCGAGGCAGTCCTGCCCCAGCGCAGCCCCCACATGACCTCTCTTCTCCCCACTGGAGTCCTGGGTGTCACAGATGCCACAGGGGGCTCCCGGCTCCCCGTCTGGCTCTGCCCACCTTGCAGAAGGGCTCACGTCCCCAGGAGGGAGTGGGAGGAGCACGCATGGGGTACCCGTTGGACTCCAGTGGGGTGAAATTTAACTTCACAGCTCTGCCCAAAGGCACCCTGACCTCCTCGCTCAGACTTCATTAGGAGAACACAAAGCAGCCCCCTAACTGGTGACAGCCAGAGTCAGCATCCGGCTGTCCCTCAGGACTCAGACCTGTCTGTCCAGGGCCCAGCAGGTCCCCTGGAAGGTGGATGAGAGAGAGAAGGGAGGGACGGGGAAGAGGCCAGGGGCACCTGAGGTGTGCTCACAGCCACCTGTCCTTGGAGCAAAGGCCAGGGAGGGGACCTCCAACCCAGCCCTGGCCGGGCTCCCGGCGAGGCCATTGAAGCCCCCAGACCCTCTCAGCAAAGCTTCTCTGCCTCTCCCCACCCACCCACCTTCTCCCATACAGGGGCACCTGTCCAGAGTGCGAGGGGCTGCTGCAGCTCTAGCCGGGAGCGAAGCCCTGATACAGACATCAGGGATGCCGAGTGGACAGGGGCTGCGGGGGGGATGGGGACCCCTGCATCCCACCCTGGCCTCCCGCACCCCTGCTCTGGAGACCCCACTTGTTTCCAGACCTTACCTTCATGAGCACACCCACCAAACCCCCCATCCACTTGTGGGTACCCTCGTGCCAGGGGAGGTGACGCGAGGCCACGGTGGGGCGGGCAGGGGAGGTAGGAGTGAGGCTTTGGGCAGCTGAGGAAGCCGCTGGGCCGGGCACCCTTCATTTATAGAGGGACTGAAAGGAGCAGTCATGATCTCCTGTCTGCGGCGAGGGACCCCGGCCTCGAAACCCGTGAGCCCTGTGCTCTGTTCGGGCCCCCTCCTCCCTGCAGCCAAGAGCACCGTGGGGATGGGTAACCGGGTGCCTCCTGGCTGCCAGGCCCTGTGCCAAGAGCTCTTCATCACCCTCCGAGGTGGGCATGCTGACACAGGCGGAAACCGAGGCAGGGGGCCTGAAGCAGAGCCTGCAGGCCGGGAGGCCTGGGTTCAGACACAGGCTCGCTGACTCCCGAGGCTGAGCACTGGGTCACATGCCCACAAAGGAGGCTGAGGTCGGAACGGCAACAAGGTCGGGTGAAGACAAAAAGGGCTCTGACCCCAAGGTCGTCCCTCAGGCAGCTAAAGGCACAGGCCTTTCATCCCCAAGCCAGCAAACATGCGGTGCCAACTGTGTGTTCCAGCCAGTGCTGTGGGGAGTGGCAGCACCCCAAACCTGCAGGAGAGCAGGGGAGGGCGCAGCATCCCCAGGGGGCACTGTTTTGGGGACAGATGTTTAGCGGCTGCTGCCAAAGCTGGATTTTGATGCTGAATAGGGGGAGAAGCATAGGATATGCAGAAAGGTGCCGTCCGTGAGCACACCGAGGGCCTTGTGCACCGGCAGGGGAAGCTGAGGGGGACACCCACACGTCCCACTGTCCTCATCATAGTTCCTCCAGCACCCTGGGAGCCCCTCCCCCTCCAAGAAGCCTCTGGCTGGGAACCGGAGGTGTGCAGAGCAGGCACTCACTCAGCGGAGGCCAGAGCTCCCGAAGCCAGGACAGCAGGCACTTCCTGACTCTGGGCTCGGATCCCGAGGCGAGGCTGGGAGGGGCCCCGAAGGGTGGCATTCCAGTTGGCATTCCAACTCCTACTGCACAATTTGTCCATTTCCTGCCCTGGCTGCAAATTTCAACCATTTCCCTCACGGGCCACCTCCGGCCTCTGCCCACTGCCTGGCCCGGCACTGACCCTGGCAGGGGACAGGATAGTCCTTGTCCTGCTGGCTCAAAGCTTGGAACCGACCATGCCTTCAGCCAGCATCATGCTAAGAGGCCCCTGGATGCAAGGAGGGGTACCGGGCCAGAGTGTCAGGGAGACTAGGGTCTGTCCTCCACTGTGCACCCCCCATCCAGGTGCCTGGTCACTGCTTATGCAATCAGCACCTGCTGTGGGGCCTTGGGGGGCTGGTGCCGGAGTCCGTCTAAGGCTGGAGACACCGGCCAGAGGTGGGACACGGCACCTCCAGTCGGGGAGGCCGGACTCAGGTGGGGCCCCAGGACCGAGCCCAGGCCTGAAGCATCAGCTGATCTAGGTCCAACCCTCAGACGCCTAGCACCCCGCCCCCGGCAGGCCTACCTGAACAGATCCCAGGAGATCTGGCAGGGGTGCGTCCAGAACCTTGGCAGAGCAGACAGCTATTTCTCCGCACGCACCCTCCTGACCCTCAGAGAACGTCCCACCCATGCAAGCAGGATCCCCAAGACGTGGTGATGGGGTCTGGTTGCCCTTGCAGCGAGAATGCAGTTCTGGGACCTGCCCCCTGCCCATCGCATTGTGACTCTGAGCAGAGCTCCCCAGGAAGGCTGGTTCCAGTGTGGGGGCTGGCCCAGATGTCCCCTTCCGAGGGCTGGTGGCCTGCTATACCCCAAAGTTATTTAGGGTTTATTCAAGTTCTGTGCACAGTCTGGGGGCTACCCTTAATAAGTAACTTCACAAGTGTCCTTGGCCATGAGCTAGCTGGAGTGGGGCCTCCTGCTTGTAGCTAAGACCATGACCTGGGCTGATGCTGGACAGGAAGCTAGGCCCACGGGAAAGAGGTCCCACAGTGCCAAGGTCCATGGCACTCAGTGGGTGGTGGCAGTGGCCTGTGGTTCTGACCCTGCTTGGAGAGCTGTCCTGCTCAGCCTCCAGTTCTCAGTCCCCAGTCCCAGCCTGGCCCTGCCAGGAAGGGCCTTTCCCTGAGGCCCACACGGGGTCGAGCTCTTTTTGTCCAGAGAAGCGGGCACCCAGCAGAGCCCGTAGAGGTGGGGATGGAAGACCCCTGCCTCCCAAGTCCTGCGGGAGCACAGCAGGCCCTGGGAGCTCCCAAGGGGGCTGTGGAGGACTGCACCCTTGAGAAATCTTGACCAGGCTCCCTTCCCCTTATTCAGGTCCCAAACCTGGGCCAGACCTCCAGCTCCCTGTTACGGTCCCCAGAGAACACTTCCCCGGTGCTTGAGGAAAGGCTATCCAGAGAGACTCCTCCCATCTGTGGACGCCACCCAGCTTAGGCCAGTGCAGCTGAGTCCCCAGCATAGCCTAGGTCCCCAGCATGGCATGGCACGGTCCCCAGCATGGCCTCAATCCAGAGTTTGCACGGCGAACCCAGGAGAGCCAGCCATGTCTCTGAATCAGGGATACCGTTGCTCTCTGTGCACCCAAAGTACTTAAACCCACCAACCAGCAACCAGTGGCATGGTCTGAACAGCACCATACTGACCACGTGAGGAAGAAGCCCAGAGAGGGAGGGGAGGGCTGAAGGTCGCCCAGCTTGCTGTCCCTCCCACCACACCAGTGACCGGTGGTCTGTGTGCTGAGGGGGTTTCAGGAAGGGCAGAGAGTGCCCTGCGGACGCAGCCCTGGGGGTGCAGCCCCGCTGAGGGGAAGCCAGGAGAACAGAGGGTGCAATGTGGGGCCAATGCACATAAAGCACATGTTCATCCAGGCCGCGTGGGGCTGGGCGCCCTCCAGCACAAGCTGTGAACCCAGACAGATTTTCCATGCTGGGGCCCAGGGTCCCCGCCGGCCTGCTGTTAATAAAAAGTCACAAGGTTCAGCCAGAGCAGCTCGGAGAGACAGGACAGCCCTCCAACACATTCTAGCTCAGTGATTTCACGGCGGAACACGCATACGCTATTCATGTAATAAATCCATCCATTTGGGGGTTTCAGTATGTCCTAGGAGGCTCCTCCCCAGCCCCACCCACCCCACCCCCAAACACAGAATCCTGAGAAAATCTTATTTCACAGGTTCCCATAAAGCCAGGGGCAAGGCAGCCGTGGCGTTCGAGGGGCCCAGCTCCGAAGGAACATGGCTCCTGGCGGCCGGAGGTGGGGTGCGGAAGCAAGGCTTCTGTAGGGTGGCTCCCTGGGGAACTGCAGGGCCAGCTCCTCAGCCTCCCTGTGGCCAGGACGGCGCTCTGGGGCAGGCTGTCAGCCCCCCAGGGCAGAGGCTGCGTCCCAGCCAGAGAAGGTCCTAATCCAACGTGCTGCCCAGTGACCACACACGCACAGACATTTAGACACTAAAGCAGATGCTTTGGGCAAACTCAAAACCCACTTCTGGGCTAAATCCTCAAATAAGGTTCAGGGACTAAATTTGAACCCCAACATCAGAGCAAACCCTGCTAATCAGAAGCACCGGCTCAAGCCAAACAGCCTTCACCCAGCCTGCCCTGGGAAGTGAACCAAAGGCTTCCTAGTACTTAGTTTGGGGTCACCGGGGAGTGGGAAGTGAGGGGCATGAGGAAACAGCATCTTCCAAAAGAGCTCTGATGTCGGACAGAGCCCAGCACAGCCCTGGGGCCAGGGCTCCCAGCCTCTCCAGGGGTCCAGGGGCCTCTCTCCTCCGCTGGCGGCTGTGATGTGCAGTGGCTTTGCTTTGGGGTGGGAAAGGGGGATGCGTGCAAGGAGGCAGGCTGGTCACACACAGGGCCTCCCCAGGCTTCACAGCCATCCCGACAGGGGGAGTTATGATTCTCTATGACAGATGAAGGCACGGGAGCCTGGGGGCGTTGAGGTGCTTGCCAAGCCAGGGTGCTGACTGGGCCCTGCCCGCGCTGCCCCCACATGGTCGTGGGCTCCAGAGGGTGTGGATCCGTCCCGTGGCCCAGCGGTGCAGAGGTGATGGGGAGACATGGTTCCCACTCACATGTGTGCCCCAGGAGGCTAGGCCCAGGCGGTCAGCTCTTCTTCAAGCCCCAAGCCCACTGAGCAGCCACCCCGGACCTAGGCTGGTGGCACCAACATCAAGCGCCCAGCAGGACAAGCAGGGCAGCCACGGGCGGCTTTCGGGCCTGCGCCTGTCAGTCGGCAGCAAACAGGACTCGCCTCTAATAAAACAAATCATCGGAGGCTGGGGAAGCCACAAGAGGAAACAGCTGTGTGCTCTTGGCTGCGAACACGTGTCTCTACGCCCATCTCCCCGCTCCCCATGCCGCGGCTGCGGCGTTCCGGATGCTTGGCTGGGTCCTGACAGCAGAGCACTCTGTGTTGACGAGAACAGAATCTGAGGCCGCACACACATCCTCTGGTCCCGCGCGTGCAGAAGCCAGACCTGAGGCCACACCGAGGGTCCACGGTGTGCCAGGGACCGTGGCATGACACAAAGGATGTCCCAGCCACAGATATCAACGTCCCTGTCCACAGAGACTTACCCAGGATGTCCACATGGGTTCTATTCGTAACTGTCCCCAAAGTGGGACACATGCAAATAGCCACCAGGAGGTGAAAGGATAGACAGTGTGGGGTGTCTCTGGGTCCCCAAAGGACAGATGGACCTGCTGCTAAGTTCAACAACATGGGTGCATCTCAGAGCACCACACTGAGTGAAGGCTACAAACCAGAGACACACGTTGGAGTCGGGGCATCGGGCTAGCAGCACCCTCGATGAGGGGATTGGCTCCTGGGCACCAGGAAATGCCCCATGCTTCAACCCCAGTGTGCATGCATGCAAGAAGTCCTGGATCTGGGCGTGCAGACCTGTGCATCTCAACAGAGCCCTGAAGAAAGACAGTAAGTGCTGGAGGCGTGTCCCATGCTCCCACAGCACGACCCTCCTGCAGCCATGCCCCTGATGGCCAGAGGCAGAAAGGTGGGCCGCAGAGAAGAAGTGGTCCCCCCACCATCATCTACGGCAGCAGAGAGGTTGCTAGAAGGCTGGCTCTTCAGCCCAGGTGGACACGGGTGCCTACTTTGACCTCAGGACTAGAATGCTATGGTGGGCGTTAGAAATGGAGACACTCTGAGATCTGAGCCCAGTCCTTCCAGCCCTGTGATGTCCCAGGAAAAGGGTATCAGGCCCACCGAGCCAGGTGGGTTCCCGCAGGACTCACTGACACTGGGGTGAGTGGAAAAGTCCAGAGATCACCAAGGACCTTATCCAATCACACTTCCACATACCAGCACCATGGCTGCCAACATCATCTACACTGCCTCCTCCACCATCTCCTCCCTCACCTCCTCCATCACCTCCACCCTCACCTCCTCCATCACTTCCACC
>PITA01012085.1:0-63686 GCA_004023965.1 Spilogale gracilis | reverse complement strand
AGGTAGAAAGTGGCTTACCTGAAGACAAAGCCAATAGCATCCCAAGTGACATACTGTTAATATACTGAGATGATAGGATTATAGTATAAGAGTCACTACTTTACTTTTATCAGGTCATTAATTTATCCATTTATTTACCAAGCACTTATTGAATGCTAATTGTATGATAAGTATAGGGGAAAATAGCAAAGTCTCCCACCTCCTAGAAATTCTAATACAAAGGACATAAAATTAACCTAGAATTAGATGCCTGAGGAGAATTCAGAATGCTATGAAAGTGCGACCTAATCTGGGTGAAATGAGTGTTTTTCTCACAGAACGTAAACTGTAAGCTAAACCTGAATGAGGAGCAAGTATTGATTAGGATAAAGGATAGGAAAGGGTTTCCAGAAAGGAAACCAATGCTCTTAAATTATGAAAGAACAGGGAACACATGTGAGGAAGTTAAAGGAGGTCAATATACCTCAAGCATAAAGCACAAGGGGTGGCAGCCCTGGTGGCTGAAGAAGTGACTGGTCCCCCTGCAATCTTGGAATATTATGGACCTATTAGAGATTTTGAACTTTATCCCAGAAGATAGACAGATTTATTGATGGTTTAAAGCTGAACCTTGACATGGTCCAATTAGAATTTTAAAAAGGTCTTTTGGAGAGAGTTAAGATGGTAGCCTAGTAGAAGGGGATTCTTTGGGTGGAAAGAAAGACCAAAGATGACAAAGGCAAGGATGGAGGGGAGAAAATATCCAGAAACAATGCCAAAATAAGTAATAAAATGGCACTACGTACATATCTATCAATAATTACTCTGAATGTAAATGTATTAAATGTTCCAATTAAAAGACACAAGGTGTCAGAATAGATTAAAAAAAATAAGATCCATCTATGCGTTGCCTATAAGAAACTCATTTTAGACCTAAAAGACCTAAACTCATTTTAGACCTACACCTGTAGATTGAAAGTGAGGGGATAGAGAAATAGTTATCATGCTAATGGATGTCAAAATAAAACTAGAGTAGCAGTACTTATATAGGGCAAACTAGGCTTGAAACCAAAGACTGTAACAAGAGATGAAGAAGGCCACTATATCAAAACAAGGAGGACAATCTAACAAGAATATTTAACAATTGTAAATATTTATGTGCCCAACACAGGGCACATATTTCTTTACATACATATATGTATGTATGTATATGTATATATATATGTATATATATGTATATGTATGTATATGTATATATAGTTATATAGTTATATAGCATTATATATAGTTATAGTTATATATATTGTTTTATATATAAAACAATTAATACAAAGCATAAAGAAACTCATTGACAATAATACAAGAGTAGTAGAGAATTTAAACACCCCTCTTACATCTATGGGCAGATCATGTAAACAGAAAAAAGAAGGAAGCAATAGTTTTGAATGACACAATGGACATTCTAGCAGTAGAAAATACATTCTTTTCAGGTATACAAGGGACATTCTCCAGAATATATCACATACTAGGTCACAAATCAAGCCTTGACATGTCCCAAAAGATTGAGATCTATTCGTGCACATTTTCTGACCACAATCCTGTGAAGTGTGAAGTCAAAAACAAGAAAAAATTTGGAAAGAGTAAAAATACATGGAGGTTAAACAACATGCTACTAAACGATGAATGGGTCAACCAGGAAATCAAAGAAATATAAAGATACATGGAAAGAAATGAAATGAGAACACAACAGTCTTAAACCTTTGGGATGCAGCAAAAGCAATCCTAAGAGGGAAGCATATAGCAATACAGACCTACCTCAAGAAGCAAGAAAAATCTCAAATAAATAACCTAACCTTACACCTAAAGAAGCTAGAAAATGACCAAGAAACAAAGAGACCTGTAGCCAGAGAAGGAAGGAATTAATAAAGATTAGGACAGAAATGAATGATATAGAAATTGGAAAAAAAAAGATCAATAATACAGGTCAATAGCACCAGGAGCTGATTCTTTGAAAAAAAAAATTAATAAAAGTGATAAACTTCTAGCCATATTTATCAGAAAGAAAAAAGACCCAAAATAAATAAAATCACAAATGAGAGAGGAGAAATAACAAACAACACACAGAAATACAAACAATGGTAACAGAATATTATGAAAAACTGTATACCAACAAATTGGACAACCTAGAAAAAATGGATAAATTCCTACAAATATATGAACTAGAAAAACTGAAACAGGAGGGGCGCCTGGGTGGCTCAGTTGGTTAAGCGACTGCCTTCGGCTCAGGTCATGATCCTGGAGACCCAGGATTGAGTCCCACATCAGGCTCCCTGCTTGGCAGGAAGCCTGCTTCTCCCTCTCTCACTCCCCCTGCTTGTGTTCCCTCTCTGGCTCTGTTTCTCTCTGTCAAATAAATAAAATCTTAAAAAAAAAAAAAACTGAAACAGGAACAAATAGAAAGCTTGAATAGACCAAAAACCAGCAATTGGTAATCAAAAAACTTCCAACACACAAAAGTCCAGGGCCAGCTGGCTTCACAGGTGAATTCTACCAAACATTTAAAGAAGAGCCTATTCTTCCCAATCATTCAAAAAAATATAAATGGAAAGAAAACTTACAGATTCATTCTGTGAGACCAATATTACCCTAATACCAAACCCAGATAAAGACTCCACTTAAAAAGAGAATGCCAGGTCAATATTCCCGATGAACATGGATGCAGAAATTCTCAAAAAATACCAGCAAACTCAATCCAATGATACATGAAAAGAATCATTCACAAGGATCAAGTGGGATTTATTCACGGGATGCAAGAGGGCCTCAATCTGCACATAAATCAATGTGATACACCACATAAGTAAAAGAATACCAGAAGAGCCAAAACAGCCTTGAAAAAGAAAAGCAAAGTTAGAGGCATCACAATTCTGGATTTCAAGTTATATTACAAAGTTGTAGTGATCAAGACGATAGGTCACAGGCACATAGGTCAATAGGACAGGATAGAAAATGCAGAAATGAGGGCGCATGGGTGGCTCATTTGGTTGAGCAACTGCCTTCGGCTCAGGTCATGATCCTGGAGACCCGGGATTGAGTCCCACATCCGGCTCCCTGCTCAGCGGGAGGCCTGCTTCTCCCTCTCTCACTCCCCCTGCTTGTGTTCCCTCTCTGGCTGTGTTTCTCTCTGTCAAATAAATAGAATCTTTATTATATAAAAAAAAAGAAAGTGCAGAAATGAATCCATTATTATATGATCAATTAATCTTTGACCAGTTGGAAAGAATATGCAACGGGGGAAAAGACAGACTCTTCAACAAATGGTGTTGGGAAAATTGGACAGCAACATGCAAAAGAATGAAACTGGACCACTTTCTCACACCAAACAGAAAAATAAGTTCAAAATGGGTTAAATATCTAAATGTGAGATAGGAAACCTTGCAAATCTTAGAGAACACTCTTTGACATTGGCCATAGCAACTTCTTTCTAGGTGTCTCCCGAGGCAAGGGAAACAAAAGCAAACATAAAATATGGGGACTACATAAAAATAAAAATCTCTCCATGTGAAGGAAACAATCAACAAAACTAAAAGGCAATTTACAGAATGGAAGAAGATATTTGCAAATTACATATCTGAGAAACAACAGGTGTTGGAAAGGATGTGGAGAAAGAGGAACCCTCTTACACTGTTGGTAGGAATGCAAGCTGGTGTAGCCACTCTGAAAACAGTATATAGGTTCCTCAAACAGTTAAAAATAGAGCTATTCTATGAGCCAGCAACTGCATTACTAGGTATTTACACAATGAATACAAAAATATTATTTCAAAGGAATATATGCACCCCAAATGTTTATAATAGCATTAACAACAATAGTTAAATTATGGAAAGAGTCCAAATATCCATTGAATGATGAATAGATAAAAAATTGTGGTGTATATACACAATGGAATACTATTTAGCCATAAAATAATGAAATTTTATCATTTTTAACAATATGGATGGAGCTAAGGAGTATTATACTAAGCAAAATAAGTCAGTCACAGAAAGATAAATATCATGATTTCACTGATATGTGGACTTGAAGAAACAAAACAAATAATCATAGGGGGGAAAAAGAGAGAGGAAAACCAAGAAATAGCTGTTAACTATAGACAAAATATAATGGTTACAAGGGAGTTTGTGTGTGGGAGGATGGGATAAATAGGTAATGTGAATTAAGGATTACACTTCTTATGCGCACAGGGTCCTGTATATAAGTGTTGCATCACTAAATTGTACACCTGAAACTAATATTCCACTGTATGTTAACTTACTGGAATTTAAATAAAATCTTTTTTTTTTTAATTTTATATATTTATTTGACAGAGAGAAACACAGCCAGAGAGGGAACACAAGCAGGGCGAGTGAGAGAGGGAGAAGCAGGCTTCCCAATGAAGCAGGGAGCCCGATGTGGGGCTCGATCCCGGGTCTCCAGGATCATGACCCGAGCCAAAGGCAGTCGCTCAACCAACTGAGCCACCCAGGCGCCCCTGGAATTTAAATAAAATCTTAAAGAAAACCAGCAGAAGGAAAAAAAATGAATATCCATTTAAAGAGTATTTAGGGCACAAAACTCTCTTTCCGTGTGCCTGATGAATGGTTGCCCTGTTTATTCTCACCAAAACAGAAGTCAGAGGTTTTATTTTATGGAGAGATCTCTGAACTGCAGGATGGGAAGCACAAAACAGAACCCTAACTCTAACCTTAACCCTGACCCTAAAACTAACCATACCCCTAACTGGTAATACCTAATTTTATCTTTAACTCTAACTCTTACCCTAAACCTAACCTTTGGAGTAGTCTCTGAACTGAAGGATATGAGAAACATACTCTCACCCCAACCCTAAACCTGCTCTAAATCTCATCCTAACCCACATTCTAAACTTAACTCCAAAACACTAACCATAAACCCCTAACCCTAACCCAAGCATAAGCCTGACATGAAACTTATCCCTCAGGAGAGGAGTCTGAACTGAAACTTATGCCTCAGGAGTAGGCAAACATCCTTACCCTAGCCTTACCTTAAACCCAAGTCTAACCCTTATTCAAGCCCTAAAATGAACCCTCACCTCCAAGAGCTGAGGAAAAAATAAACATTTGTTATATGTAAATAATGGAATATTAGCCAGAAAATAGAATGAAATCTTGGAAGTTGCAGTGGCATGGCTGTAGGTAGAGAGTATTATTCTAAATGAATACCTAATCCTAACCCAAACAATATCCCTAACTCCTAACAACTAAGCCATAACCCTAAACGGAATCATAGCACAAACCCTAATCTTATCCCTCCAAAGAGGTCTCTGAACTGGAGGATAATAAGCACACACCCTCACCCTAGCCGTAATACTAACCTTTATTCTGGCCCCAAATCAAATCCTAATGCTACATGTGAAGGTAAAAAAAAAAAAAAAAAAAGATTTGGTAAAATATGTAATGGACAATTAACCAGCCAAAAAAAGACTGAAACCCTACCATTTGCAAAGACCACATAGAGCCAGAGAGTATTATTCCAGGCAAAATAAGTTAGAGAAAGACAAGTAACTTACAATTTCACTCATATATGGAATTTAAGAAACAATAAATGGACAAATGGAAAATAAAAGAAACAGAGAGGCAAACCAAGAAAAGTCTTAACTATGTAAGGTCCAGTTTTGGAATCCAGGCTGCCATCTTGTTTACTCAGAAAGACAGCTCTGGGAGAAATGGGCAAAGGGCCCCTGGAAAACAAAGGCGAGCCAGGTTGGGGGAGATGCCCAATCTGTTAAACCTCTTTTTTTTTTTTTTTTTTTTGATTTTATTTATTTGACAGAGAGAGATCACAAGTAGGCAGAGAGGCAGGCAGAGAGAGAGGAGGAAGCAGGCTCCCTGTTCAGCAGAGACCCCGATGGGGGCCTGGATCCCAGGACCCTGAGATCATGGCCTGAGCCGAAGGCAGAGGCTTTAACCCACTGAGCCTCCCAGGTGCCCTCAGTTAAGCCTCTTAACCTCCCGACCCCAGGAGGTATGGAGAGGCAAGTTAAGAATGGGCAGCCAGTTCCCGGTACTTAGGACCAGGTTGGAATGCCCAATCAGTTAAATCGGACCAGGTGGGAACACCCAATCAGTTAATGCCCTTAACCTCCTGGACCCTGACCAATGGTGATCCCCTGGTAAACCACTCTGTGGGGATTAAATGTATTCATCATCATGGCAGAGTGAAAGAATTAACTCAGGCAAGCTACCATGAGTCCAGTCAGCTCGGCGTATGGTTTTCCTCTATAAAAGGTAGCCTGTAAGAATAGGTGGGGCCACTTTCTCTCTTTTGGGAAGTGATCCTGATCAGCCAGGGCTCTGGCCAGTCAGCAAAATTCTGATGCTTGGCACAAAATAAAGCTCTGCTTAACCTCCACTTTTGTATCAGCTTCGTTCCTTTGACAATGGACTCTAATAAACTATAGAGAACACAGTGTTGGTTACCAGAGAGGAAGTGGGTGGGGAATGGGTTAAATAGGTGATGGGGATTAAGCGGTGTACCGATGATGAGCACTGGATGCTGTATGGAAACATTGTATTACTATATTGTACACAGGAATCTAATATTACACTATATGTTAACTAAGTGGAATTAAAAATAAAAACTTAAAAAAAAAGGTATTTATGGCCATACCATGGAAAATGGATTTGAGCTTGAATCCAGGACCTCAGTAAAAAGTCAGGAGAGAGACTGAAATGTCTTTCACTAATGCAGTGGTAATGGTGTTGAAACCTAGAAATGTAACCTAGGATACATTTCAGCGAGTGGGTGTATATGAGGTTTGAACACCTGAAGGATACCTAAGATATTGGTGGGATAAAGAATAGTAGGAAAAAAAAAAGAATAGTAGGAATTTTTGACAGACTTCCCTTTCTTTTAGGTTGAGGTAGGGAGAGAGCATAAGTAAAATGCTGTACAAGTCCAAGATTAATATTTCTCTAAGTTTTGCCTAATTTCACAATTTGATAGTTCTATATATCCTATATTTTGCCCATCTAAACTTCCTATTACTTCCAGAGGAAAAGTTTAAGATCCCTATTGCCAGAAATGTAATACTGCCCAGTGAAATTTTCACATGATTTATATTTTTTGATACCTCTTATGTGTATACATTTTATTGGTCAAAATACACTGTTAAATTGATATAACTGCTTGATATCACTAGTCCTAAATATTCTTTCTCACAGAAGACACCAAACTTAATATCCATTGAGTACTTTTAAAAAAATTTAAAAGGACATCATAGTTCAAAGCCAACTATACATTTTAGTGCGCTTGTTTCTGTTAAGTCTTGGTAGGTTTATTCCAGTCATAAGTTAAAGGATCTATATTTAAAAAATTTCTGGCTTCCAACTGAGAGGTTTATCACTAAATTTACTCCCGAAACTAATATTACACAATGTGTTAACTAACTGGAATTTAAATAAATTTAAATAAATCTTCATTCTAGGTAAGTAATGAAAGAACACACAGATTTTCAGAAATTGAAAATGCTTTATATAAGAGCAGTCTTCATCTATTTTCATAATAAAAGACAATTTCGTATTGAAAGTAACCATGTAATATATATTTTGATTCCTTCTAGTGGGAAGGAATGAAGGTTCTTTGGCTCCTTTGGAAGCTATAACAGTATGAAGTGATCTATGTAGTTATTTCATTTAGTAATATAAACATATGTGTAAATTCAAAAAGTATATTTAAAACAATTCCTCCATTATTTTTGGTCAAATCATTTTATTTTCATTTTTTATTTTTAAAAGATTTTATTTATTTATGAAAGAGAGGAAAAGAGAGAGTGAGTGAGCACCAGCGGGGGAAGGGCAGAGGGAGAGGGAGAAGCAGATTTCCTTCTGAGAAAGGAGCCAGATGCTAGGCTCAATCCCAGCACCTGGAGATCATGACCTAAGACCATGACACTTAACCAACTGGCTACCCAGGAGCCCTCATTTCATTAAAGATGTTATACAGATCAGAAGGTTATTATATATTGTTGTTTTAAAACCTTCAAAGTTTTCATATCTAATATTTTATAAATTATGAAATATTTCTTTAGTTCAATATTAAACATCACATTTATTAAACTTCTACAAAAATGTGGCTAAATAAATTAATTAATTAAAAAAGCCAACTGTGATCATGGAAATGCTATATTTCTCTCCAGAAATGTTTCTTTCATGAATGAAAATGTTCTTTTGGAATCCTAATTTACAGACAGAAATGCTCTTATTCCAGAACTCTGAAGCACAAACTAAAAGAAGTAAGAAACAGGTTACTTTTCTACTCAAAACCTGTTCTCTACTCAAAACAGCTTCCCACATCACTCTGGGTAACAGCCAGACCCTTAAAAACAGCGTACAGGTCCTCCCTCTGACATTCTCAACAGGCCTTTGTCTTGGAGTCTTACTCCTTGCTGTTCTGTGTGGCTGAACCCCTATTTCCCTGGGTTTCCATATAGCTTACTTCTTTATGGCTTTTGGATATTTATTCAGATGTATTTCAGTGACTTGGTCACACTATTTAAAATCCTAATCTACCTCTCACCTCTGCAGTTGCTGTGTCCTTCCTATTCATTATTCTTTTTCTCTAGCACTTAGGGCATATTGTGTATGTATTCATTTATTTTATGTTCTCTCACCTGAAAATCAGCTGTGAAATGGAGAAATTTTGCTTTTTTTTCTTTCTTCCATCTTCAGTGTTTAAACTAGCACCTGCCACGTAATAGCACTTAATAATTATTTTTTTACTAAATGTTTCATTATAGATACTAAGAAAGCATGGCAATTTGTATAATATCAGAGAAGCATACTCTTCTATTAAAGTGATTGTAATGCCAATTTTTAAGTGTAATCTGACAGAGATCACCAAACTACTGTATTCACTGTCACAAAGGTTCTCCTTCATTAAATAATTGCTTTTCTTCCCCCCAAATAATGCAGGAAAACAAAGCAAAACAAATAATCACAGTAGCTGTTATGTTAAAATGGAAAAATATTTTCTTAGTATCTCCTCCCCACAACATGAATACATTTATACACTCAATGCTTATTAACACAGTGAATCCTCCATTTCAAAAATAATTTTAACAACTTGAGCATGTAAATTCACCTAGACTGAAGTCTAACAAATTACTACTAAAAAGCAAAGAGAGAATATTTCTAGAGCTTGCAAACTGTAATTAAAGAAGATTCTGTCCTTGTTTCTGTTTAATAAAATTCCTTCCCTCTCCATTCTGCATTCATTTTTCTGTATATTAGCTGTCTGTCTTTTATTTCTTGATTCATTTTGCAAGTTTATTTTTCCCTCTTCTCTGGGCTTCCTCTTGCATATAATAGACAATGTTTTCTGAACATTCATCATGTACTTTATAACAGTTTACTCACCTCCCTCTGTTGTGTTATTTTAACTTCAACAGTAACTGAAAGACTTTCAGCTTGAAGTGTCAGCATTAATATAAAAGATTGAATGTACTCTAAGCAGAAATTGCCTGGATGCCATATAAATCGCTTCTAAATTTCTTTGGAAATGTTACCCTAACTTCACCTATCATTTGAATACCTAATAATTTAAGATCATTTACATTTCAGAAAAATAGAAGCTAGAGAAGTGCACCACCACTTTCTATCATAATTAGTACACATCTGTTCCTCACTCTCATGACACCATCCTCTGCATGTTATGAAGGTTATACTCCAGGAATCCATTTTCCTTTCAAAGAGAACTCCAATAAAGAAGTGCCTGTTCTGCAGGGTTCGCAAAGTGCACACTCATTAGACCTTGTTGAAAGGGAAGTCTTACCAAAGGAGAGAGAGGATTCCTAAGTCTCTTCTAAAATATTGGCTCTAGTGTGGTGCATAAACAATGAATCTTGGAACACTGAAAAAGTAAAGTAATTATTTAAATAAATGAATGAATAAACAAACAAAGAAATAAATAAATGAAATAAAATATTGGCTCTGGATGTAAATGATGTCTTAAGAAAATGGACAGAGAGGGGCGCCTGGGTGGCTCAGTTGGTTAAGCGACTGCTTTTGGCTCAAGTCATGATCCCGGAGACCCAGAATCAAGTCCCACATCGGGCTCCCTGCTCAGCGGGAAGCCTGCTTCTCCCTCTCTTGCTCCCCCTGCTTGTGTTCCCTCTCTCACTGTGTTTCTCTCTGTCAAATAAATCATGACCTGAGCCCAAGGCAGAGGTTTAATTACTGAGCCACCCAGGCACCCCTATGCCACATTTTTAAATGTCCCTTCCTTCCTTCTACCCTTCTTCCCTCCCTCCCTGCCTTCTTTTCTTCCTTCCATCTCATCTCTGTTCTTTGCTGCTTCTTTCTCTTAGGGAAAAACAAAACAAACAAAACAAAACAAAACAAAACAAAACAAAAACAAAAAACAAAAACACATAGTAGCACTAGGGACCAGACAGTGTTCTAAGTACTGTGGAGATAAAAGTAATTACAGGATTTATACTGAGAAAACAAACACACACACGTACACATTGTAGATATTAAAGGTGGGAGCAAACATGAAGATAATTCATGCAATCCCCATTTTACATCTGATGATTTTGAGCTTCTTATATGTCTGAGATCACTTTTCTAATTAAATGGTGAAAACAAGGTGCTAGAAACAAGGATTTCTGATGCCAGGTCCAGTTCATTTTCTCCTAAACCATGCTGACTTTCAGGAAAAACAAAATAGTCAAATGAAAGTTTAAAACAAAGAAAAACATTTAAAACTGCTAGGCTGAACTATACTATTAAAAGTTTAAACTTGCTGAGGGGCCTGGGTGGCTCAGATGGTTAAGTATCTAACTTCCGCTCAAGTCATGATCTCAGGGTCCTAGAACAGAGCTCTGCATCTGGCTCTCTGCACACTGGGGAGTCTGCTTCTCCCTCTCCCTCTGCCCCCTCTGACTTGTGCATGCACTCTCTCTCTCAAATAAATATTAAAAAATCTTAAAAAAAAAAGCCTTACACTTGATTCATTTGCCATTCAAAGATGAGGTTACAAATCTAAGATGTTTACTATTTAAGTCTGTATGTTTTTCCTGCTTAACATAAGGGCACTATTTAGTTTGAGAAACAATAAATGGAAAGCTGATCCCAGTATAGTTAGGGCCACGTATACATGAAAGTATTCCATAGTTATGAGAACAGAGTTTTTGACTGATACATTCAAGGAAATTCTTTCTTAAATTTAATTTATGTATTTGTTCCTTACTCAAGTCTCTAATTTTACCAGTAGGTTTAGACACGTAGACATTTGCTTCAAAAGACGGATTGAATCTTAACGAGGCACTAAATAATGAATGTGATGACACCGGTATCCGGTTGCCGTGAAAGCTCAATACAAAGACTGAACTAAAGTTAAGTGGCAGATCTTATAAAGTTGGTTGAAAGGATGCAGTACTATATGCTGGCTAATTGAACATAATAATAACTAAATAATAATAATAATAAAGAAATAAAGGCTGCAGTGGACTATTGGATGTGCCCATAACCTACTGTGGGATTCTTTTATGAAATAAGAACACAGACCCTATACAGATAAAAGTTTATTTGTTTAATATGTTTCCACTATGTAATAAAGGATAAACTAAATAGTTACTTATATTACAAAGGAGTTTGTTCACATTTTTAAAAAGGGATATATTCTTCAAGGCATTTAAGTACTGCTTTACTAATTGTTAGACCCACATGTTGGACAGGAAAAAACTAAAAGATCAAAGGTCAACTTTCACAGATAGTGGAAGGTTATTTAGAGAAAAAGATAAGCCATTTTGAAATAATAATTCAAAGCTGGGAGAATCAATTAATGATCATTTGATGTGTGTTTAAATGAATTGTAATTATCTTCAATTCTTCTTTAAAATCATTATTTTGGCTTACTGAATGAATCATGGTTTTTGAAATCTTTAAAATCGTTTTATTTTTGTTAAACAGTAAAATGAGACTAAACTGGAAAATGCACAATGTTTAAAAAAATTTATATTTAGGGGCGCCTGGGTGGCTCAGTTGGTTAAGCGACTGCCTTCAGCTCAGGACGTGATCCCGGAGACCCGGGATCAAGTCCCACATCGGACTCCCTGCTTGTCAGGAAGCCTGCTTCTCCCTCTCTCATTCCCCTTACTTGTGTTCCCTCTCTGGCTGTGTTTCTCTCTGTCAAATAAATAAAATCTTTAAAAAAATTCATATTTAAAATTTTATGAAAAAAATAAAATTATGCTAAGGCATATTGTGGATACGCTTTATGCACACCACATAGCTCTCTGTGTGATCTGATTTAGGAGGCTAGGTAAGACCCTTTTGAGCCCTCAGATGTTTCCTATCTTCTTTGTACGATTGAAAAGTTTAATTTGAACATAATATTCTTTTTTTTTTTTTAAGATTTTATTTATTTGACAGAGAGAAACACAGCCAGAGAGGGAACACAAGCAGCAGGAGTGAGAGAGGGAGAAGCAGGCTTCCTGATGAGCAGGAGCCTGATGTGTGGCTCGAACTCCGGTATCATGACCTGAGCTGAAGGCAGAGGCTTAATCACTGAGCCACCCAGGTGCCCTGGAACATAATATTCTTATTTAAACAATGATGTTTACAATGTCAATATTGATTGTAAAGGTGACTCAATAATAAATCAGGTTAGTATGTAAGTCTAATAAATACTCATTTGAGAGAAGTTTTTGATTTGGGAGAACAAATAGTTCAAATTAATTTTTTTATTGAGTGCCTAGTACTCTATGGGTTGAGGATATAGAATAACACATAATTAGTCTATATATGATGAATAATAGACATAGTATTAAAGAAGTATAATCAGTGCTATGACAAAGGGAATCAGAGTACAAGAGGATCCTAGAGCAGATCAATCTGATGTAGAATGAAAAACAAAGACCACCTTATCAAGTAAAGGAAAAGTAGAGTGAACTTGGCAGAAAGTAGGGAAAAGAGCAATCCAGTCAAGGATTACATGTTCACTAATTTAATATGTTCAATTTTGTGCCTAGTATTATGTAAAACATATGAAATCACTGTTTTCTAAGAACATTTCCCCATAAAATAAATCATATATATGTGATCATTTGAGAGGCAAAATATTACTTTCTATAAACAGGAACAATTATGTATATATGTATAGATATATTTATACATACAGAGAAACACTCATACCACATAAATACGTACACATATCTGTGTATATATATGCTTATATACATGTACATTATATCCACATATATATATTATATCCAAATATCTCCATTACTACATATTTAAAAATATTTACCCCATTGTGCTGCTATATTAAATAACCATTATTTTAAATACCGTATTCTATGTGTGGCATGTAATATTCACTGCTAAGTGCCTGTTAATTATTTCTGAGTATAATGCCTCACATATATCTATAAGTGAAGTCTCTCATCAAAATGATGTTGATAGTGACCAGATGTGTTCCCTATCTGGGTGTTGATTCTCCACCTGTGTATCTATGCACCCTGTGAATGGCTGATGCTCTGTTTTCTCACAGGAGATATGCCACATTTGTCAGATACTGAACCAGCCACGTGCTGCTTTCTCAAGAGGGCCCTTTCCCTGAAGGCTTATTGGCTTTCAGCAGACATAAAGTTAATAATACCCTCTCTCTTTTCTAATTTCTCATGTTTTTGTTATGCTGCCTTACATAGATTAATAGCGTTTTTGCCCTTGCAGATAAGAATAGGTGAAAAAATGAGCCAGGAGATAAATCTGGGTGAGAGATCCCACTATATTTTGAATCCCCTTTCCCTTCAGAAGATTATGACTTTACTATGAGACCAAGCTTCTTTTAAAAGTTTGCTCCTGTAAGATATTCTAGTCCTAAATAAAATAGACTTCTGACAAGTGTCCTTTCTAGTTCCTTGGACATACAACAGTATCTACACCTTAGGCTTCTCTGGGAGTTCTTGTATTTGTGACATATTATTTCCTAAGGATGGGTACCTTTTGGTGGAGATAGTTTCAGGAGACTGTTTCTAATTTATTAACTCATAAAATTTTCTAGACAAAATGTTGCCCTTCATACTGGTTTAATAATGAATTTTTCTTTATTTAATAGTGAAAATTCATTTATAGTCTCTTAACCCTATCCAGGTCAATACTTGAAATCACATTTGTTCATACTACATTGTTTCAATTTGACTCTTTCCCTAATAAAACATTATTGGCGACTTTATATGGCATGGTAGAGAGTTAATAACCCATATATTAAAAGCATAGGCTTTGGAATTCAGAAAAATATTTGGTAAATCCCTCATCCTGGCACTTGCTAGATGTTTACTCTTGGACAAACTAGTTAATTTTTCCAAGCCTGAATTACAAAATGAGGCTGATAGAATACTCACCTTGTGATGTTGCTGTGAATTTTAAATGAGAGAGAATCAGGACAAATGTTCAGTGCAATGATGATAATATAGCAAACTTCCAAGAAGCAATAGTTATTTTTATTGCAAATTGTTGATTCTTTAAGATTCCCCCCCTTTCTGAATCAATTTGACAAAAGGGCATCAAGATGAACTTGTTCTTTAAAGAAAAATGCCAAAATCTGTGAACCTGGTTTGCTCCAACTGAAGTCCTTAAAAGTCTTAATGGCAGACTTTCCACCACCAGACATATTGTCTGCCCCTATAATAAAAACTCATAAAAGAAAAGAACAGATAAGAATGATGATAAGAAAGGCTATTTTTACTGAGTGATAAGAAATAGCCATCTGGGGTCCTATGGATATTCTAAAGAACAATGTATCTGAATTTAAACTCCAAACTATATTCAGTCATTAAATTCACAATATGTCAAAGATAAAGATTTCAATTTCACTAGTCTGTTCAGTTACTAAAATTCATTTAGATATCAGATTTTCTGTTTATGTGGTTCTATGTGCCTAACCTAAAGGTCAGTGAGCTAAAAATGTGATGCTTTCACCAGGGGGAAAAAAAAAACACACACAAAAAATCAACTAGCTAATAAAAGATTTATCTGAAACTGAACTTTCCTAGATTAGGAGGTCATAGAAAAAAAGGCCAAAGGGTGTCAAAACACTAAATAAAGTCTACTCAAAAAAGATCATCAAATATTTATTGAGTTCCTGCTATGTGCAAAGCTCTGAGCTGTGAGACACCAGGGAATCCAAATAGAAGCAAGACTCAGTCTCTGACTTCAAGGAGTAAGTGACTATGGAGAGGAGTTAAATGGATATGACTTCTATAGGCAAAGATCCAGAGAGGTTAGATTAAGGAATGCCAGTCAAGAATATTCAGAAAACATATGGAACATTCAGCAAGTTAACACTGAATCATTACACACAGTCAGGCATGTAGTAGATATGTAGAGATATGATTATATTATAGGTTGAGGTCAGACTGTAGAAAGCGACGCTGATGATTTTTTGCTTAAATATTAAGTCATCTTAAATTTCTTTGCCTCCAACAAGATAGTGTAGCCCATGGCAGGACATCACTACTTCATAGAAAAAGCTAGGAAAACCAAATAAAATGTAGACATCATCTGTTTGAAGAAATGGAGAATTACAGAAGCAATGAAAAATACAGGGACCAAGATAACAAAGAGGGAGCCAACTAGAGAACCCTAACCTAGGGGAATATGCCAATTCTGGGAATGGGCAGGAAATTGAAAATCCAGATTTGAGTTTGGTGGGAATCCAAAAGGCCCCTGTGGGGTGGAGGGTTCAGGCTGGACAGCAGAGGCCTAAGTATCAAGTATAGGGCCATTTTTTTTTGCCCTCAGGATGTTTTCCAAATATTGAGATGCATAGGGTAGATTAAAAATTTTAGCTGAAAGCCTCTAGAAAGCAGAGAGGAAATGTTAGAATTCTGACAAGATGGTGATTAGAGTGTAGGACACAGGAGAGGGAGGGATTTGCAGATTACACCATGTTCTTAATAAAAAATGATGAAGGGTCATGGTTACAGCAGAGGTAGACAGAACATTATCAGGCTTTTAACCAGCTTTAATTCAGCACAGTCTCTGCTTATATTAAAGTGATAAACCATCACTCTATGTGCCAACCAGAGGGAAGGCTTTATAATGGAAGATAAGACTCTAGAGCAAGGCAATAAAATATTTTAAAATAATAGTATTCAATGCCAAATGTATTACAAATTATTGCTAAATATTAATCACAACTTCTACATAAGAAAAATAAAGACTTTTTCCCTCTCTCTCTATATATATATATTCAAGATTAGATTTAAAACAATATCTGCGTAAGGTATTACAGATACGGGTAGAGGACCATGGTAGGGAAGTTACATTATTTGGCCTATTGAAGGTAACAGTTATTGATTACAGAATGTGTAGTTATGAACTTTTGAACATTATTATTTACTTAGTAGTCTATAATGACCTTGAATAGTTCTCTGTGCAGATATATATTTAGTCATTTAAAAAAATGCACACTATTATTTGGCTGATTTTCTACCAAAGCATGTTAAAATAACACTGTTTTCTCAGTACTGTTCTGAGGTCACATGGGATATTCATAAGTAACCTTCAAACACATTACTTACTATTCTGCAGTTAAAAATTTGTTTAACAAATATGATTTGCTGCCCTAATATATATTCTATAGAAGTTTTTTTCTGATATATTTTCCTAAGAAATAATAAAAAAATCCTCCTGATTCCTATTTTGTTCAACCCTACCTGTAACTTTGACCTTGATCTAGACTGTCTTCTTGAAAACAAATCTTATCTTGATAGGAAACTATTAATCACCACCTCATTTCCTGCCTCCCTTTTAACTCTGTTTTCAGAGAGATGTTTATACCTGTACAATTAGCATCCAATTTCCTACATTGTAGTTAGTTTCGATCTCCTAAATTCCAGCCTTTTAATATTTCACAGTATTGAACTAGAGCCAATAACCATGGATTTGGCAAACTATGGTCACTGACACAAATTTTCTGTGGGCAGTTTTTATACATCCCCCATAAGCTAAAGCATCTTTCATTGGTAAAATGTTGTTTCCAAAAATAAAGGGAAAGAAAAAAAAGGGGCGGTGCTGAGGCTGTACATGGCCTTCAAAACCTACAACCCTTTCTCTGGAGCTTCTGTAATTGTTTATGTACACTGTCACTCAATTAAATAAAACTATTCTTGTTAAAGGGACAACCACATGATTGAAAATCAAGAGAGAAAATACACAAATGGAATAGATACAAAGGTGATTTAGATACTGGTGTTAGTTGAGGGAGATTTTACAATTATTATGATTAATATGGTCAAGAAGTTATAAAAAAAGATGAAAACAGAGGAGGTCAACTGGAGATTTTCATAAGAGAAAAAATCTAAGGGAAATTCTCTATGAAAAATATTTTTGGTAAATAATGTATTAAGGCAGGATTAAGGGGCGCCTGGGTGGCTCAGTTGGTTAAGCGACTGCCTTCGGCTCAGGTCATGATCCCGGAGACCTGGGATCGAGTCCCGCATCAGGCTCCCTGCTCGGCGGGAAGCCTGCTTCTCCCTCTCTCACTCCCCCTGCTTGTGTTCCCTCTCTAGCTGTATTTCTCTCTGTCAAATAAATAAAATCTTAAAAAAAAAATAAAGGCAGGATTAATAAAGTGTAATGCAGGACATTAGAAAAATGTTTATTGAGTCATAAAGAGAAAAAAAAAGGAAAAATGTAGAAAAGTGTTTATAACATGTAGAACAGAATTATTACAATTAAATTAACTTGAATTGGAGTCCCTCACTGAGTAAAGAGAATGAGCAGAAGAAAACTTCAAGAAAGAATGGCTGAGAATTTTTCAAAACTTAGGAAAGGAGTGGAGCTCTAGAGAACACATAAAAAGAGAGTTCCAGCAATGTGCAGAAAGAGTCTTTCAAGGCTTTGGCTGAGTTATGGGCTGTACATGAATAAAGAAAGCTAAAAACTACAAGAGGCTTGAGAAAAAGCCCTCAGAAAAGAACAAGCAAAAAATTCCAAGACATTAAAACAGCAATTATAAAAATCTTCATAGCTTCAAAATACTTATTATAAATATGTCTATACCAGGTATAGTAGGGATAAAAATACAACATATGAAATTAAAAATACACTGGTTGGGATTAAGAGCAAATTAAACATTGCAAAATAAAAGATCGGTGAGCTTGAAGACACAGTAATAGAAAATGTTGAAAATAAAGCATGGAGAGAAAAAAAGACAAAAATTAAACAGGCCATCAAGGAACCAGGACATACTATCAAGTGATCAAAGTACATGTTAACTGAAGAACATAGAAATGTGAGGCAAAACATATATTTGAAGAAATAACTGAGAAATATCCAATTATGTGAAATTTTAGAGATGAAGGGGGAAGAGCAGAAGGAAAGAATCTTAAGCAGACTCACCACCCAGGACAGAGCCTCAAGTGGGACTTGACCTCATGATGCTGAGATCATGACCTCAGCCAAAATCGGGGTCAGAGGCTTAACCAATTGAGCAACTGAGGTACCCCTAAATTTATGAAACTTATTATGTCATAGACTCAATTCAAGATGTTCAGTGACTCCTAGAAGGATAAAGATAATAAAACTACCCTAAAGTATATCTTAATCAAATTGCTTAAAACTTAGAGTAATTAAGAATTTAAAAAGCCAGAGGTAAAAAGCTAACCTCTACACATACATTATGCATAGAGACCAAAAATAAGAATTATCACAGAATTCTCATTGAAAACTATGAATGTGAAAGGAGAATGGAAGGATATCATTAACATACTGAAAGAAAACAAACATAACACCCAAGGCCCTGAATTCTTTAACCAGTGTAAAGTTCTTTCCGAAATAAAGAAAAATAAAGACTTATGAGCTAAACAAAAGCTGAAAAAATGCATCCCTGAGGACACATGACAAAAATTATTACATAAAGCTCTTCAGACAGAAAAAGAAATATACATAAATTTGAATATATACAAAGAAATTTAAGTGAGTCAGAAGTGGTAAACATGTAGGTAAACATAAAAAAAATTTCCTCCTTTAGTTTTTTTTTAAGTTACTTTATCTGACCATTGGATTTGGCACTGATTTCTGGGATATGACACCAAAAGCACAGGCAACAAAAGAAACACAGATAAATTGAGCCACATCAGAATAAAATTTCACTGTTGGTGGAAATATAAAATAGTACAGCGACTATGGAAAACAATATAGTGATTCCTTAATATTTTAAAGAATATAATTACCATAATATCTATCAAATCCTCATCTAGGTATATACTCAGAAATTAAGTGTCTCTAAAAGATATTTGTACACCTAGGTTCATAACAGTGTTATTCAGTGTAGTCAAAAGGTGGAAGCAACACGAATGACTATAAACAGGTGAATGGATAAATAAAATGTGGTATAAGCATACAATGAAATATTATTCAGCCTTAAAAGGTTGAGATTCTGACACATACTACAACATAAATAACTCTTGAGAATGTCATGCTAAGCAAAAGAAGCCAGTCACAGAAAGACAAATCCTATATAATCCCACTTATATGAAGTACCTACAGTAATCATATTCATAGAGATATAATACTTTATTACATATGGTAGTTGCCAGGACTTGGGGAAGAGTTGGGGGATTTGCTGTTTAATGGGTACGAAGTTTTAAGTTTTTTTTTGGTTTTTTTTTTAAGATTTTTACACAATATTCTCCAGAAGTAGGAGAGAAGGCAATAATCCCTAACTCATTTTATGATGGCTATATTACTTGTTATCAAAACCACACAGTAACATAACAAGAAAACAAACAAAACTCCTTTTTTTAATTTTTAATTTTTTTTACAAGTAAGTAAAACTCCTTAACAAAATTTTAGCAAACCAATTCCAGAAAAATACAAAGAATAATATATGAGGACTAGCAGATTTATCAGTGATGCTAAATTGATTTAACAGAGTCGTGTGCTGTTATATGTATAACAACAGGCTCAGGATGGTGGGTGGGAAAGAAAAATCAATTTGCACCATTTGCCAATTTCCCTGGTGTGATTTTAACTATGGCCAATTGCCATCTAACTGTTGCTGTTTCTTCAACTGCATGCAGAGTTCAAAAAATGTGCACAATCAGCATACCACTGATTTAACATTTAAAAATCAATTCAAATAATTTATCATATTAATGTACTATAAAATTTTAAAAATTATATATGGAAATTTCTTTCCTTTTTTTCTAAAGATTTATTGTTTTCTTTTTTTTAAGATTTTATTTATTTATTTGACAGAGAGAGAGATCACAAATAGGCAGAGGGAAGGAGGAAGCAGGCTCCCTGCTGAGCAGAGAGCCTGATGTGGGCCTAGACCCCAGGAACCTGAGATCATGACCTGAGCCGAAGGCAGAGCCTTAACCCTCTGAGCCACCCAGGTGCCCAATATATGGAAATTTCTTTAAAAACTGAGTGTATTAGTTTCTGAGGGGCACCAGAACAAATTACCACAAATTTGGATAGTTTAAAGTAACAAAGATTTATTGTTTCACAGTTCTATAAGCTAGAAATCCAAAATCAAGTCGTTAGTAGGGCATACTTTATCTGGAGCCTCAAAGGAAATCTATAGCATGTCTCCTGTTAGCTTTTAGTGGTTGCTAGCAATCCATGGTTTATCTCTGCCTCCACCTTTAATGGCCCTCCCTGCATCTGTCTCTGTCTTCTCTTCTTATAAGAGTCATATTGGATTAAGGCCCATACAGGTACAGTATAAACTCATCTTAACTTGATTATATCTGTAAAGACCATATTTCCAAATGATGTCACATTCACACACACTGAGAGGTTATAATATCAACATGTCTTTTGGGAGATACAATTCAATCCGTAATACTGAGTAAACACGGGCAGATGGTATCTACACAAAAATCTACCACTAACATCATACCTAGAAGACTGCATGGTTTTACTCTAAGATTTGTTTAAAAAGACAGTTTTCTGGTCACACCGCTTTTATTCAACATTTTACTACAGGTTCAGACTTGTGCAGTAAGGCAAAATAAAGAAATGAAAGGAATATAGATTAGAAAAAAATAATAAAATTGTGCTTATTCATAGGTAACTTGATTGTACATGTAGATAATCTTAAGTAATCTACAAATTAGCTATTAAAGTTAATTTATAAATTTAATATTGTCAGAATATGATCAGTAAACAAAAGTCAATTGTATTCCTATATATTGGCAACAAATGACTGGAACTTGATATAAAATAATTCAATTTTTAATTATATAAAACATGGGAATAAGTGTAATAACATAGGGATAAATGTAATAACATATTCAATATTGTATGCTTTTAAAAACTGCAAAATATTGCTGTGACAAAGAATACCTTAGTAAATAAATAGAATGCATGAACATAGATCGGAAGGCTTAGCATGGTTCAAATGTAAATTCTTCATAAAGTGGTTTAAAAATTTAATGAAATCCCAACCAAAATTCTTTCATGTTTTTCTAAAGTCCATATGAAATTGGGAAGAATTTGGATGACCAAAGCAAATTTGAATAAGAAGAAAAAAATTTTGGAAGACTTATACTATCTGCTTTCAAGACTTATTGTAACTCTAAAGAAATTAAGATAGTGTTAAATTATTTCCCTGATGATGAAATCAAAATTATGATGAGCTACCACCTCACATCAGTCAGAATGGCTAAAATTAACATCACAAGAAGCAAAAGGTGTTGACAGGCATGTGGAGAAAGGGGACCATTCTTGTACTGTTGGTGGGAATGCAAACTGGTATAGCCACTCTGGAAAACAATAGGGAGGTTCCTCAAAAAGTTAAAAATAGAACTACCCCTATAATCCAGCAATTGCACTACGAGGCATTTACCCAAAGGATACAAAAATAGAGATTCAAAGAAGTAAATGCATCCTGATGTTTATAGCAGCATTATCAACAATAGCCAAACTATGGAAAGAGCTCAAATATCCATCAATTGATGACTGGATAAAGAAGATGTGGTATACATACATACACAATTGAATAGTATTCATTTATCAAAAAGAATGAAATCTTACCATTTGCAACAACATGGATGGAGCTAGAGTATATCACCATAAGTGAAATAAGTCAGTCAGAGAAAGACAAATACCATATAGTTTCACTCAGATGTCCAATTTATGAAACAAAACAGATGATTGTATGTGGGAGGGGAGAGAGAGACAGGGAAACAAGCCATAAGAGACTCTTAATGATAGAGAACAAACTGAGTGGTGATGGAGGGAGGTGGGTGGGAGATGGGCTAGTAGAAGGGTGATGGTTATTGAGGAGGGTACTTGTTAATGTGACTACTGGGTATTGCATGTAAGTGATGAATCAATGGATCATTCTACTCCTGAAACCAATATTGCACTGTACGTTAACTAACTGGAATTTAAATAATTTTTTTTAAAAGAAAGTGTTAAATTAGCATGAAGATAAACATACAGATCAATGATACAAAATAGATTCCATAATAGGCCCAAATATATACTATCAATGATTTTTGAAAAGATTCAAGGAATTAGTTGTGGAATTTCAACCAATGGTCCTTGGTCAGTTGGATATTTACTTGCAAAGAATGAAACTCCGTCTTTCCTTTATACTGTATATGCCAGAAATACCTCAAAATGAATCATAAACACAGAAACTAAAAGAAGAAAACTTACAGAAGAAAAGTTAGGGGGAAAATATTTTCCCTTTTTGTAGGCTTAGTTGTCAGTGGGAAGGAAATTTTTACAGGAAGAATTTGTTTTAATTGTATGCTCTTATAAACATACTATTCATACCAAATTGCCATACTAAGGAGAGGTGGTGGAGATTTTACTGTTTTTCACTAATGGATGTAAGTTGCCTTTTCTTCTTTTTCCCTTATATTCTGCCTCATGAGTGTTCCATATATATAGGATTACATAGCATTTCTAGTCTCCCCCCCCCCAAGCCATCTGTTTTTGTTTTCATATTCTATTACTCTATTACAAGTTATCCAAAAATTTAGTTGTTTATAAAACAGGCACCTGTTTACTCAAATTATGAAATTCTGAAAGAATTTGTTAGGATTTGATTGTTTCATCTTCATGTGACATCAGCTGGGACTGCTCATGTGGGTACATTCAGCTAGTAGCTCTGCTGAGATGGAAATGTCCAAGATCTCCATCAGTTCGTCAAGGCTTCTCTCCATTTATTCTTTTATGATTTGACACTCACAGCCAGAGCTCTATAATATGGCAATATCAATAAGAATGGGCCAGTAGGATGCTAATAAACACTTCCCATGTGGCTATACCTCATTGGATCAACCGTTGTAAACCTCTGTTAGTACCATGCTTGCTGGAAGCTTATTGACAAAAGCAAGTAACACAGACAAGGCCAGATTTAGTGCTGGAGAAGAAGATACTAGATGTGCAATTTGGAGATGGATTTCATTGGGGATCGACAATATAACTGTCACACAACTAGCAGCTGGGAATAGGCAGTTTTCTTTTATCAGACTGCAAGTGCTGCCTACTGGTTATTGTATTTGGGTTTTGTGGATGTGGGAAGGGAGATATTTCCCTAAAAATTTCTCCAAAAGTTGATTTTGCTAATCTTACTGTTCTTTCTTGTATCCTAATTTTTCTAAAGTGACAGTTTCCTTCGCAGAGATATTTTCGAAGCCTTTTTTGAGCAGTTTTCTCTACAAGTTAACCTAAACTTATAATAGCTAAATCTTCTAATGATATCTACCAACTTTTAAATTACAATTACTTTTCCCTTTTGTGATGAATTTAATTTTCCTCTTTTTCCTCAAATATCTTTTCCATACTCTCTCTGGGTTTTATGCTTGAAAGTAAAGTAGACACATAGTCTCTACCATACAGTTCTGTGGTGATGAGATGACTCTAGTTGGTTCCATCTTTGGACCTTTTGTACTGAAACTGCCAACTTCTCCCATTCTCAATATACCCACAAGTCACATCTTCCAATATTCATGCCTTTATGTATCTTTCACGTTCACTCTAGAGGCTCATTTACATGACTTGCTTTGGTCAAGGGGGTTTTAACAACCATGATTCAAGCAGAGGCATATATGTATTTTCACATTGGGAGTTATCCATTTGAAATGTTCCCTCATGGAACCCACCAGCCATGCTACAAAGGCTATTCTGCTGGAGAGAGGTTACATGGAAAGGCCCTGGTGGATGAGATTTCATGTGATGAGAGAAAGGATACGTCAAGGAGAACCAAGACACTCCAGTATGACACCCTGCTGATTGCAGCCATGTGAGTGATCACAGCCTCAACCATTTGGGTCATATCTGACTAGTCAACCCCAGAATCACAAGAAAGAACAAATCACTATTTTAAGCCACTAAATTTTGGGATGTTTTGTTATGCAGCAATAAAAAACTGAAATATACACAGGGAAAAACCATCCTTAGACAAACTGGACTAGTCACCCTCCCATAAATTCTTGTTCATTTTGCTCTTGTTTTTACTTCCCTCTAGAATGTGCCTATTGAAATCCTATACATCCTTCAAGATGTTGTGATATTAAGTATTAAGCAAAGTGATAAAGTTATCCTGTATTTCTAATATGTTTTGGCTTATGTTTCTTTACTTCTCACCAAGCAGAAAATCCCCCCAGGATTTATGATTGTCTCTATTTTCATTAGCCAGCTGGAACTACAATACTGTATCATTATTTTATTTTTTTTAAAATATTTTATTTATTTGACAGAGAGAAACACAATGAGAGAAGGAACACAAGTAGGAGGAGTGAGAGAGGGAGAAGCAGGCTTCCCACCAGGCAGGGAGCTGGATGCGGGGCTCGATCCCCAGACTCCGGGATCATGACCTGAGCTGAAGGCAGATGCTTAATGACTGAGCCACCAAGGCACCCTTGTATCATTATTTCAAAGCCAAATAATTGTAAACTGACAACATGCTAAAAAAAGTGCCATTATAGATGACTAAAACTGTTTAGGAGTTCATTTTCTTTAGCTATCTAGCTCCTGTAATAAGTGGAAAATGGACCTAATAATAATAATTATAGCAATCATTTTCTGAATGCTCTTTGCACTGTGTTAAGACCTTTACCTGTGGAATCCAGGTGTCCCAAATCTCAATATTCTATGCTTCCTGAAGGTGGTTATCACCTAAAAGCTACCATGCTATTCTCCTATTCTGATTCCACTTATTTATGTGTCTGCTCACAAACCCACTTGGTGAAATCTCACAGTGGTATTTCCCATCATGAAAATCAAATTCACACTAAGATTACAGTGTCCTTATATTCCCCAAGTTTGGGACTTTTTGGTGTGAGATGCAAGAGAATGGCTGGGAAAGATAGCCCCTACACAATTCTTTCCCTGCTTGTTATTTGGGCCCCTAAACAGATCAGCTTGTACAAAGAGTCCCACAGATGATAAAAGTAGTAGTAGTAATAGCAGTAAAAATAGTAATAACAATGATTAGATATTTATTAATAATTGGCTAATCGTTTTACGTTTTTATCCATAGTTTCTTTTAATGCACCCAGCACCTCCATGAACAGTACCACTATAATCACCAGTTCACAGACCGGAATGAAGACTTAGAAAAGTTAAACTATCCAAATTAAACATGTTTCCAAGAAATTACATCAGTTTTTTTTTTCATGACTCCTCTAATCATAGGAGCATAAATTAGTTCAAGGAGCCTGATGGATGTCCTGTTCCATTCCATTTGCCTTCCCAGATCTGACTGCTACCAGGCACTTTCAACGCATTCCCAAATCCACCTCCTCAATTTTGTAACCAAAGTTCCTTCATAAGATAATAAAAACAAATATGGAAGAAAGCAGGGTGTAGAGGAGCTGCCTACATTAACATGTGTATGTAATTTATCCCAAAATGGCCCATTACACATGCACTATCTCGCTATTCTAAACTAATAAAGTGTATATGATTATTAGCCTTACTCCTATCTGACAGTTGAGGAAACTAACATTCAGCAATGTTAACTAATGTGCCCATGCTCACAAAAGTATCAGGTGATCATGAGCAGAGTAATTGGGAGTGGAGACTGAGCTCATAATCTGTCATACTGTCTCCTAGAGAAGGTCTTGGGGAAGGGACAATATAAAGAAAACAGTTTACATAAACTGGGAATGTCCAGTATTTATTATCAATAAAATTTCACATTTCTTGCTATTTGGACAGAAGGACTTTCAATAACTAGAGTTACATGTTGACATTTTCAATATATAGAGAGATAACATGCAGAAATGGACAAGCAACCACTTAAATCAATCAGCAAAAATGTATCCATAAAAGAAAAAGTAATTTCACATTTATGTTACAACATTGATTTTATAATTTTAGACTTCTAGCTGGAAATGAGAGGAATACCCTCTTATCTTCCCTCAGTGACTCATAAGCCCATCCCAACAACAAATGCTACATGTACTCAGTTTCCTCAGTAAATGCCGCCCAAGCTGCTGCTTCTAGTTCAGGTGAGGTTTGTGCTTTAAAAACAACTAACTTAATTTTTATTATATTAAAGAACATATTAACTTTTAAAAATGAAAATTAGTGAGGAAGGAAATAAATTCAGATGAAATAGGAAGTCATTCACTAGAGCTGGTGTATTTATGAAGAAAGGACTGTGGTACTCCACCTAATTATGGAATTAGGTTTTTTTTAAATTTGAAAATGTTTATATGTTAACTCATTTCATATAAAAATAAATCCTAGGGCACACAGTCCAAGGTAGTAGATAAAATTTTATTCTGTGCCTCTAAAAATACATAAATGAAGATGAAGAAGATGGTAATCACCTACTTGGAAATCAGGTTGCAATTTTTAGATGATATCAACAAACCCCATTTTAGAATTTTTATTAAAAGCATTCTTTACTTTCCCAATATATTTTTTCATATGCAAGGCTAGTATTATGAAACTGTTCATTTACCTGGGTTTCTTATTGAGTAAAATAAGCATATTCAGAGATGAGGCTACATTATCATTTCATAGTTTTGGTCAGGGGGGATACAATGAACTGAATACTTGTGTCCCTTCCAAAATTCATCAGTTGAAATCCTAACTCCTATTGTGATGGTACTAGGAGGTAGGGTCTTTGAGAAGTGGTCAGGTCATAAAAGTTGAGCCCTACTGAATGAGATTAATGATCTTATAAAAGGGACCCCACAGAGTTTTCTTGCCATCTTTCAAGAAGTAGTTGGCAATCTGAAACCAGAAGGGGATTCTGTAGACCTGAGACTGCTGGTACCCTGCTTTCAGACTTTCACCTCCAGAAATGTGTGAAATAAATTCCTCTTGCTTATAAGTCACCTAGACTACAGTCCGTTGTTATTGCATCCCAGACTTAGACAGGATATTTGTTTTAGAATCACTGATGAGAAAGCCTTCTATTTCTGATAGTTTCCTCTCATATTTATTCCTATAGCATATTATTTATAGATTATAATTTTATTAGATGAAATGATCTATATAATATCCTTGCTGAAAAATACCTTCTGGTAATGAATTTCCTCTTTAATTAAGCTAAACACATAAAGCCTCAATTTTTTTTTTTTAAAGATTTTATTTATTTATTTGACAGAGTGAAACACAGCTAGAAAGGGAACACAAGCAGAGGGACCAAGAGAAGGAGAAGCAGGCTTCCCGCTGAGCAGGGAGCCTGATGTGGGGCTCGATCCTGGCTCTCCAGGATCATGACCTGAGCCGAAAGCAGTCGCTTAACCAACTAAACCACCCAGGCGCCCCAAAGCCTCAATGTTTTACTACTAGAAGGATAATCACTAGATAGTGAGAAGCAGTTAGATTGCAGTTAGATAGAATTATTCCACATTAGTTGCTCTTGAATTGTATTTTCTCTACCTTCACTTAGTTCACTTGGTCCTCAGATATACAATGTTTTTTTTTTTCCTTTTTTTTTTCAATTCCTCTTCAAGCATGGACACAGAATCTTTCTTTTTGTTGTCCTTAGCATGATTTAAAAAGGAAGGAATTTCAACATTTTCACAAAATACTGAAGTACAAAGAAAGGACACAGAAATAGGGGCGCCTGGGTGGCTCAGTAGATTAAAACCTCTGCCTTTAGCTCAGGTCATGATCTCAGGGTCCTGGGATTGAGCCTCACACCGGGATCCTTGCTCCGTGGGGAGCCTGCTTCCCCGTCTCTCTCTGCCTGCCTCTCTGCCTACCTGTGCTCTATCTCTGTCAAATAAACAAATAAAATTTTTTTAAAAAAGGACATAGAAATAGAAAATATGTGAAGCTTGGATAGGTTTCTGATTCTACCATAACTAGTATACCTTCAGTTTACCACAGATGCATGAGACAGTCCAGTTGAATTCAGGCATTAAAAGAACCCTATAGCCAGCTAAGATTGAAATTTTGATCCACTGAATTGTGACCAAATATATAGTTGTTTTAAGAACCATGGTTTGAGGGGCACCTGGGTGGCTCAGTTGGTTAAGCGACTGCCTTCGGCTCAGGTCATGATCCCAGAGTCCTGGGACTGAGCCCCGCATCAGGCTCCCTGCTCGGTGGGAAGCCTGCTTCTCCATCTCTCACTTCCCCTGCTTGTGTTCCCTCTCTAGCTATGTTTCTCTGTGTCAAATAAATGAATAAAATCTTAAAAAAAAAAAAAGAACCAGAGCACCTGGGTGGCCCAGTTGGTTAGGTGACTGCCTTCGGCTCAGGTCATAATCCCAGAGACCCGGGATCGAGTCCCACATCTGGCTTCCTGCTTGGCGGGAAGCCTGCTTCTCCCTCTCTCACTCCCATTGCTTGTGTTCCCTCTCTGGCTGTGTTTCTCTCTGTCAAATAAATAAAATCTTTAAAAAAAAATTAAAAAAAAGAAAAGAACCAAGGTTTGAAAAATTTTTTCTTTAATAGAAACTAATTTATCATGGTTTGGAAATAATTTATTTTAATTTGGAAGGTAAATTCAAATGTTAGGTTCTTTTTTTTTTTTTTAAAGATTTTATTTATTTGACAGAAAGAAACACAGCCAGAGAGGGAACACAAGCAGGGGGAGTGAGAGAGGGAGAAGCAGGCTTCCCGCCAAGCAAGGAGCCCAATGGGGGACTCGATCCCAGGTCTCTGGGATCATGACCTGAACCAAAGGCAGTAGCTTAACCAACTGAGCCACCCAGGTGCCCCTCGAATGTTAGGTTCTTTTAGGTTCTATAAGCACATGGATGGAGAGATAGAGACAGACAGGCACACACATACAGAGAGAAAGAAGGAGAGAGAGAAAAAGAGAGAGAGGAGCAAAGGCAGAGACAAAGATAATTAAGATAACTTTCAGTTGGGCCTAGAAAATCACATACACTATCTTGCCAGTAAAGGTTAATTTAAGTATGGTAAGTCAACAGTAAGATAAAACATGATCATGATTACTACTGAACTCAGAACCATATTAATCACTAAAGAGTTGGTTTTACTATCTTATAACTATTTTTGCTAAAGCATTAAGCAAAGATGTTAAGTACCTTCTTTCAAAGAACAGATCATTAATGATCAAAACTTGCAAAGCATCTATTGTAGTTGGTGTGAAAATTAACTCTTGAAAATAGAGATATAGTAAGGATATTCTTTGTTCATTTTGCATTTTTAGTTGAAATTGTGATAAAAACTATGTCAGTATATTTTTCAAAATATTTTATTTTAATTTTTCAGTGTTCCAAGATTCATTGTTTATGCACCACACCCAGCGTTCCATGCACTATGTCCCCTCCTTAATACCCACCACCAGGCTACATTTTTTAAGGCGATCAATGCAAAATATTATGTTGGCTGTCTGGTTAAATATTTTAGGAGGTCATACCATTACCAAAATTCAGTCTGTCAACTTTAGTTGTGGAAACTTTTACAACTGTATTCTCAATATGTTTAGGAACACTTCAAGGGCAAATACAAGGTAATTCTTGAAACATCACGAAAATAATTTCCCTAAAAATTATTTCAGATAACTATTCAAAATGTCACAATTTTTAGTGTCTCTTTGCTCAGCTACTCCCTACCAAGAACATCTGACTCCCCTCCATTGTTATTATCATGAACAGGTAGTGGGCAATGTGCTTTTGTTGTTTGATCTCTTGAGAACTAAGAGGAATGTAAGAGGTCAAAGATCAGCAATTATAAGTTTCAAATTACATGTTTAACGACCCTATTAACATGCAGGATTACTGAGAGTAAAACTGCCTTAAAATCTAAATTGTCTGATATAAGAATTGCTACTCCACCTTTCTTTTGATGTCCATTAGCATGATAAATGGTACTCCACACCCTCCCGTTCAATCTGGAGGTTTCTTTAGATTGGATATGAAATGAGTCTCTTGTAGACAGCATATTGATGGATCTTGCTTTTTTATCTAACGTGATATGGTATCTTTTGATTGGAGCATTTAGCCCATTTACATTCAGAGTAATTATTGAAAGATGAACTTAGTGCCATTGTATTACCTATAAAGTCACTGTTTCTGTAGATTGTCTCTGTTCTTTTTTGGTCTTTGTTACTTTTGGGCTCTCTTTGCTCAAAGAACCCCTTTAATATTTCTTTCAGGGCTGGTTTGGTGTTCATTAATTTCTTCAGTTTTTGTTTGTCCTGGAAACTCCTTATCTCTCCTTCTATTCTGAATGACAGCATTGGAGTATAAAGTGTTCTTGGATGCATATTTTTTCCGATTTAGCATAGTGAATATATCATTTCAATCCTTTCTGGCCTGTGAGTTCTCTGTAGCTAGGTCTGCTGCCACTGTTATGTTTCTACCCTGTAAGTTAAGGACCTCTTTTCCTGAGCTGCTTTCAGGATTTTCTCTCTATCTCTGAGATTTCCAAGCTTCACTATCACATGTTGAGTTATTGAATGATTTTTATTGATTTTGAGAGGGGTTCTCAGTGCCTCTTGGACTTGAATGCTTGTTTCCTCTCTAGGTTAGGGAAGTTCTCAGCCATAATATGTTGAAATAAATCTTCTGTCCACCCCCCTTCTTCTGGGACCCCCATTATTCAAGTATTATTTCACTTTGTAATATCACTGATTTCTCAAATTCTCCCTTCATGATCAAGTAGTTGTTTTCTTGTTTTTTCTCAGCTTCCTTATTTTCCATCATTTTGTCTTCTCTACCACTGACTCTTCTACCTTGTTTATCACAGAAGTTAGAGCCTCCATTTAAGACTGCATCTCAGTAATAGCACTTTTAATTTTGGCCTGATTAGATGTTAGTTCTTTTATTTCTACAGTAAGGGATTCTCTACTATCTTCTATGCTTTTTTCAAGCCCCGATAGTATTTGTATAATCATTGTTTTAAATTTTAGTTCTGACATATTACTTATATCCACATTGATTAAATCCTGGGCAGTGAGTATTGCCTCCTGTTCTTTCTTTTGGGGTAAGTTTCTCTATCTTATCATTATATAAGAAAAGAATAAATGAAAGAGAGAAAAGACAAAAATGGCAACAACACCAAAAAAATATAGAAACAAAATAAAATAAAAAAAAATCAAACAAGAAGTAAAACATAACAAAATAATAAACTAGACCCTGGATGTAATTTGGTTTGTTTGTTAAAGGAAACTAGATCCCAAAATAGGAAAGAAAGAAAACATATATATATAAATAAAATACAATAAAAGGAAAACAAAAATAAATAAATACACACACGCACACATATATGTAAAAATAAAAACTAAAGAATTTTTTAAAAGAATTAATAAGAAATTATTTAGTAAGAAAATAGCTGAAAAAATAAAAGATAAAATAATAATAATAATGATAATAATGATAATGATAAATGGATACGATATACAGTTTTCCCCAAGAGTTAAAGTTTTGCTATTCTCTCTGATCAGTACACTTGGTGTTACTGAGCTGTTCCTGCTAGTCTTCTGGGGGAGGGGCCCATTGCACTGATTCTCAGGTGTCTTTGCCCTGGTGGAATTGCACCGCCTTTGCCAGAGGGCCAGGCTTAGTGTAAGCACACCCAGATTGCTCTTTGTGGTTGCGTTTTTCTCCCTGAAAGCTTTCAGCACTGAGATGGAGGATGAAAATATTGGCGCCCTGATCTCTAGCCCTGGAGCTGAAGGTTCATGCCCCTCACTCTTCAGTCCACCGTCAGGGGAAAGCAGCCAATCAGTCCTGTCTCCCTGGTTTCCTGTGATGTGAACCCCTGCTGTTACTACCCCAGGGAGGTGACACCTCACTTATGCCTTTTTTTGACCCTCCCCTCCCCCCGGCTAGGAGAGCAGTCACTCAACTATCCCAACTATGCAGTAGTTTGTGGTTTATGGCAACACAGAGCAGAAAGCCAGTGCCTAGACTCACTGTTTGCAGCTGGCTTCCCTACTGCAAAGCTTGGGAACTCTGCCACACTCAGGCACCCCCTTTCTTTTTGTGACACGAGGGATCCTGATACTGCATTGTCTCACCTGTGATTCTGCCCTTGCTTCACCACCTGAGTGCCTTTAAGCCAGGGATGTCCCCAACTGTAACAGACTTCTAAATGTACCAGTTTTGTACTCTGCTATTTATACTATTTTCTGGTAGCCTGATTAGGGGCTCCCTCCACTCTGGTTTATCTTCCAGTATATCACCCCAGATTCATGTCTCTGCACCTCCTACCTTGCAAAATGTGGTCGGTTTTCTATTTTTAAAACTGCAGCAATTCTTTTCTCTGATCTCCTATTGATTTCACAAGTGTTCAGAATGATTTGATAACTGTCCAGCTGAATTCCAGGGACCAGACAAAAATTAGGGTCCCTCATCTGCCATCTTAACTCCTCCTCAAGGAGAAATGTTGTATTAGGTCTTTTAAGAAGACTAGATCTACTCAATATCTTATCTCTGGTAATCAGGTTACTTGGGTGACAGAGTAGAAATGATTTTGCCTTTTGCACCTCATAAAACAATGAGCCTAATGTTTCCACCATCAATTATTTTAAAACAGCATTTGATTAGAATTTTTATTTTGTCCTATAGTGATATATATTCTTCTTTATATTTGTCCCAATTTATCCCGATTTCCTTCCTAGCCCTACTCTCCATAAATAAATGGGTATCATTTTACAAATTAAAAAGGTCTATTAGATAGATTCATGGAAGAAAATTATAGGTATTTTATACCAAATGTGATCTTGCAGACTAACTGGTTCAAGGTAATCCTTTTGTATTATGGATAGGATCAGGTGTTGAGTGAACTACTTACACCATGCTGTGAATTAATGGTATAAAAGCTATCTTCATTCCTACCTTATCATGGGTATCATGCTATTAAGGCAAGGCAATGCAGTAAATACAATGAAAGATCATAAACTGGTAGATTTTAATTGGATTAGACAGAGTTTAGATACCATCTCTCCTTTGCTTAAAAATTATCCATTTAGGGGCGCCTGGGTGGCTCAGTTGGTTAAGCGACTGCCTTCGGCTCAGGTCATGATCCCGGAGACCTGGGATCAAGTCCCCCATCGGGCTCCCTGCTTGGCAGAAAGCCTGCTTCTCCCTCTCTCACTCCCCCTGCTTGTGTTCCCTCTCTGGCTGTGCTTCTCTCTGTCAAATATATAAAATCTTAAAAAAAAATTATCCAATTAATTTTTAAATATAATAACAATTTAATATAAAAGAAACTCTAAATATTGGTAATTTTTTTGTAGGGTAAAGCAGCAATTACTTTCAGCTTCAAATTTCTTATTCATATAAAAGAAGAAAAGAGCATTTACTCTCCAAGGTTATTTCGGGAATGAAATCTGTTATTACATTGTGCTGTGATTTATTTTTTCCTACTTGAAGGTAATATCCTTGAGGGTAGGGTTTATGTCTTATCTTTTTTCTGAAGTGCTTTTATATTGTTAGCTTATGGCAATCATTCTAGTTTTCATTTCTTAGTAATAGAATAACAAACCCAAAGTTTTCATCTTTAAGAGAAAAGAATCAAATTGATAAAATCGTATTCAAAGTAATTACTATGAAATCAAATCTTACTATGAAGTTGCAGTGACAACTTTTCAAGAAATGGGTATTCACTTGGTAGTTCAAATTTAATGTCACCATTTGCTTACTAAAGGCAAGTTCAGTTAGAGAAAGATGAATTTAGTTAATAATTCATATGGTCATCACTGAAAAATTTCTTCAAAAGTGCTTGCCAAAGTTTCTTTTTTTCTCAAAGTTTCTTATGTAAACCATCTTTATGTGTATTAAAATAATTTATTATAAAGTACTTTGACCAAATAGATATAAATGGATCATTAATAACTTACCCATAATAATATAACACCATGATTTTTCCACATATTAACATTTTGCTAAATTGCCTTAAGGATTTTAGGAATAGATATTTTGTCTTAAAAATGAATAATTTCAAAAATGTTTAGGAGAAGAAAGTTATAAAATTATATGTAAACTAAAATCTTTAAAAACCCACAATAAAATAGTTGGTCATTTAATTGATCTAACTGTACATTTTCATATGTTGAAAAATCATTGCTTTTTGTTTAGTGTCTACTATGTTAAAGTTATTTTTATATGTTCTGTGGACAATGCAAAACATATAACCTATACTGTCTGTTACCAAAGAACTTAGAATAAATTAAGGTAGGTGACACATACACTATTAATGGTAAGGCAATTTAGAAAAAAAAAATATCAGAGTAAAGACACAAGTGTCTTACAGTTTAGGATCCAATGGATTGTTTCTGGCCAGTGTGAGATCAGAAGGCCTCATGAAATTCTCACACTACCTGGTAGGAAAAATTATATTATGGCTGGGATTAAAAGGAGGTCTGGAAAGTGCATATATGAGGAGGAAGGGCAATGACGAATATGAAATGTGACTCTAAGAGAAGAAGGCATAAGGTGTTCTCCATGAATAGAGATGAGTGTGGTTTAGTTGGTGCCTAGGGTGCCTGCTTTGTGTATATATTATGGAAATTTAAATTCCAGGAGAGAATGTTTAAACTCATTATAGTAGACAATAGAGCATCACTTCAGTGGTGTTGTGCATCTCCTTTAAGCCTCTTCCTTGTTGTCCAACAACAGAGCCAGAGCAATTATATAAGAAATGTGCTGGCAGGTGCTCAATATTTACAGTGTCAATTTTGAACCATTCTACTTTTTCACTTACATCTGGTTGTTGCTATTTTCTTCTTTTTCTGTTTCACTCCCTACTTAACCTTTTGGTTAATAACCTGATTTTTATCAGATTCTAATCTTTAGTTCAATTTTCTTAGTTTCCCAAAGTTTTCACTTTGGTGATAATGATCATTGAGAAAAATTTTAGGACTTCTTTTCCATTGGATTGCTCTTTCTAGCATTCCTGGCTTGGTGCTATCGGGTCCAGTGTGTATGTTCCGTTCTATCAACTCTATGCCAAAGTATCATTTCATTTATATCATTTTGTCTTATAGTGACTTTCCAGATATACAATCCCTTTTTATACTCTGGGTTTGCCTATCACTTTGGTATCACTTTGGTTTCACTTAGATAATGAAATAAGCAATAGAGATAATATATTTATACTGCCTACATTTCTCAAATGTGTTAGTTAGAGCTGCTGTTTTCACAGATTTCATATGACCATTATGTAAATCTGTGATAACCAAGTAGTCTGGAGAGATTTGTAAATTCAGGTTGAATCACTGCTAAAGTCCTATCTATATCACTAGAGTATGCTTTTCCATATGTAACAGCTGAAAGGTAACTTGTACTTCAGAACAAGAGCTCAGGTTTGTGACAATTACTCCATCACTAGTCACATCAGGAACAGTAAGAAAAGCAAAAAATCAAGTAAACTGGCAACTGTCTTTCAAAGTGAATAGAACTCTATGCTGCATAGATAAGGCAGATGGTGTTCAAATTTCAAGTACTGAAGTGGAAAAAAGTTCATATAACCATAATGTGTGGCAACTCAGCTAGCATCCAAAACTCATTCCTGAAATAGCTCCTTCCAAATCAAAGCCTGAGGGAATGTGAAATCTTAAATCCTTCATCTTGTAAATAGCAGCCATAGCTGAGAGGAAACAAAGACTGCTATGTTCATCATGGGCTCCTGGCAGGAAACTTCCTACCACATAGTTTCTATTACTACTTTTACTTTATCTCATAGTATCATTTTTCATTTATCTTCTAATTCTGGCTTTCTCCTCATTTAAAATGAATTGGTACTTGAAAAGAGTTAGTGTTTCTCAAAAAGTGTCTAGCAAAAATACCAGATATAAAGACAACAGCTAACTCAAACATTCTAATGTTTTTATTGTGGATGTGAAAAGATAATTCCTATGCTAAATATTTTCAACAGATAGAGACAGAAGATATAAATTTAGGATTCATTAAAGGGTTTTAACAGATTGTGAACTGAGGAAGAGTAAGTTGAACTGTGAATTTCTTAATTATGTGATTTTTTCTACGTAGAGCCTCCATTATTTGTAAAACATATCTGTGAGGGGTGCCTGGGTGGCTCAGTTGGTTGAGCGACTGCCTTCAGCTCAGGTCATGATCCCGGAGACCTGGGATCAAGTCCCACATCGGGCTCCCTGCTCGGCGGGAAGCCTGCTTCTCCCTCTCTCACTCCCCCTGCTTATGTTCCCCCTCTGGCTGTGTTTCTCTCTGTCGAATAAATAAAATATTAAAAAAAAAACAAAGAAAACAAAAAAAACCATATCTGTGAAATATATGCTAAGTAGTTAAGAAATATAAACTATGACATTATGTTCTGTTACCTTTATTCTTTAAAATACAAGCAAGGCAAATGCAATATCCTTCAGCTACATTTAATGTTGGTTTTCATTTGGTAGTAAACGAAATACACACATAATTTTAAAATTAAAACTAATTGAAAAATCAAGAGGCAGTTCAATTTCTGGCCAAGGTGGCAAAGCTTGCACCAGGCCAATAATGACACTGAGAATAGCTAACAAAGACCAATAATAAGTAAGTCTATTTGAAGACATCTTAGAGTCAGACATCAGAAGAGCCAGAAATAGAGAAAAAAAAAAAGAGAGACAGAAGTACGGGGGTAGGGGTGGGGGTGGGGAATGTTTAGAAAGTAACTCATTAACATAAGCCCAAATCTTTGCATATTAATTTTCCCTTCTATGTATTTGCATACTTTTAGTTTAGGAGAGGAAACTAGAAGTTGGGCAGAGGGAAGCAGCTAAGAGGCTGAGAGACCAGTAGGGATAAAAACAGAATTCATGGATATGAAAGCAGCCAGAATTTCATGCTTAGATCATGGGAAAAAAGAGCAGGCACACAGAAATAAGACTCCTTTCCAGTTTGCACATCAATATAGAGAAGTAGAATATAATCTGGAGTACAAAAAATCCAAACACATTTCAGAAAAAAGTTATAAGATATCAACCACAGTAAATAATATGACTTGTATAATTAGGCCAACTAAGGAGGTGAGAAGGAATGGATTAGAAGCAATACTTGGAGAGAAGTTGATAAGAATTTTAACAAGATTAAAAAAAAAAAAAGCCCACCCCTTCCTCATGTAAAACCACAGATTGAAGAAATTCTAAACCCTCAAGTATTAATCAATGAAAACCATACCTAGAAATATCAGAGTAAAAATACTTAAAAACACAGACAAAATCTTAAAATAAACTAGAAAAAAGAAAAGACAAGTTAATTATAAAGGATCATCATTAGGTTACTACTGCTCTCTCGACAGAACAATTGGAACTAGGTGGCAATGGAATAGTATCTTAAACATGAAAGAAAATAATTGCCATTCTAAAACTAAATATATTGGGAAAATATTATTCAATACTAAAAGTGTTACCGCCGGGGGCCAACCTCGGCATAGATGTGGGTCTCGAACCACGGGATGTCTGGTGGGTGAGAGAATGACATGGACATGGAAATCTGATGCAAGCTGACAGACAGGAGAGACCTATGAAGCAGGCTCAAGCTCATGCTCTGGCTTTTTAGCATTGGCTCTCTATCTCTAGCTCTCTAGCTCTGGCTTTGGCCCTCTTGCTTTGCTTCTGTCTCTTCTTTGGTCTCTCTTGCTGTTTGCCGGCTCTCTTGCTCTCTCCTTGAAGGCTCTCTTGCTGCCTATGCCTTTGTCTCTGTCTCTCTTGACTGTCAAGGGTCCCAGTCTTTTATTATTCCAAAGTGAGGAAGTTGGGTGGTGCAGTTAAATCTTTAACTGCTTTTGCACCCACCCTAGAGACAGGATTAGTATTGTTACTAATCACAGAGTGATTGCTTAAACTCACAGAAGTTGAGACCATTGAGGCACAGGGATCAAGAAATACAGATAAGACATACAGAGATATGATTACTGGGAGGAGGATTAAATGGAACTATACGTCTTGAATAAGCACACAAAGGACATATTGCCCTGACCCACAGGGTATGTGGCTTTCCAGATTCTAGCTGGGGGAAAGCCCAGAGGGACTTTCATTCACATTCACGGGTACCTCCACCAAAGTTTTCCAGTGGCTTGGGCATGGTGGGAGGGGTGGATCACGCACCCTGACAGAAAAGCAACTGAAAAATATCTCCAGACACACTCCCTTTCAAAGCCCCATCCAAACCCTAAGAATTTGTCACCATCAATCAACACCAAAGGTGTTACTAAGAGCTCTTCAGGAAGAAGAGAAACTATTGTAGAGAGAAATATGAGAATGCAGATGTATGTAGAAAGAAAAGAAAAAAGGTTAGTGTCTGAGGGAAAAAAAAAAGAATGTTAAGTGATTATATCAATGAAAACAGTGACTTGTGAGGTTTAAAATACATGTTAAAAACATATTTAAAATAAATACTTAAAAATAAAAGTTAAATAGTTGATTAAATTAATAATTTAAAAAGAAAAATTGTGTGATAAAATATGTCAACGCTGGGGCGTCTGGGTGGCTCAGTTGGTTGAGCAGCTGATTCTTGATTTCAGCTCAGGTCATGATCTCACGTTCATGAGATCAATCCCCCTTTGGGGGTCTGCACTGGGCATGGAGCCAACTTAAGAGTCTCTCTTTCCCTCTCTCTCTGTCCCTCCCCACCCAAAAAAAATAATCCCCATTTATTCTAAAAAGTCTTAACAAGATTGAATGATCAAACAATATAAATTAATTATAAGTATTTAGTAAAAACTTAGAGCAAACATCACATTTAATGGTGAAATATTTAAAGCCTCCTGATTGAGATCAGGAATGATATAAGAATGCCAGTTATTCCATACAATATTGTACCAGAAGTTCTAACCAGTGTCTTGTGGCAAGAAAAAGTATACAGGGAAAAGAAGAAAACTGTAAGTTTTCATAGACAACATAATTGTATGAAGAAAAATTTAAAAATCTATAGATGAATTAGAATTCTAATATAAATCAGAATATGCAGAATATACCCCCAAATCAATATAGTACATAATATTAATTCCTTTTTTTTAAAAAAAGATTTTATTTATTTGACAGTGAGAAACACAGCCAGAGAGGGAACACAAGCAGGGGGAGTGAGAGAGGGAGAAGCAAGTTTCCCGCCGAGCAGGGAGCCCGATGTGGGACTCGATCCTGGGTCTCCAGGATCATGACCTGAGCCAAAGGCAATTGCTTAACCAACTGAGCCACCCAGGCGCCCCCATAATATTAATTTCTAAAAAATTTACAAAAAGAAATTTAAATAAACCTATCATTTATAATAACATAAAAATGTCAAATATCTAACAATAATTCTACCAAAGATGTGGAAGATGGAGAGAACTGTGTAGAATTTTGCAAAAAAATTAAAGATGACCCAAATGAAAGAAGATATATGCCACACTCATAATATGGAAGATTCAACATTATAAAGATGTATATTCTCACCAAATTGATGTAAGTTGAATGCAATGCCCAAAACACTCCCAGCAGGGTGTGTGTGTGTGTGTGTGTGTGTGTGTGTGTGTGTAAGATGAAGAAAGAGAAAATATTTATCTTTTATTATAATCACTGGTATTTATGTATTTTGTCACAGTACAATAGATAACTAATATGGCAATCTAATTCAAGTTTTACCACTTAATATTTGTATGAATTTGAGAAAATCATGTAAATTCTCTGACCCTTCATTATCTATAAAATGAGATACCGAAAAATCTCCTTCAGATCTAAAACCATTGCATGAGTTTTAGATAAATGTTTCAAAATTATGAGGAATTATTCAGTTGTATTGATAGTCCCTATGTATTACTGAGATGTATTTCTTGCTAAGCTTTTTTTTAACATCTTAAAATGAATGTCTTTGTAGGCAGACAAGTCTTATAAGAAGTTACTCTATTTCAATACCTATTTGTGTACTTTTTATACTCTTAATTCTGTTTTAGTGATAAAGCAAGGTCACCAGTGTTTCAAGTGTTCTATCTTCAAAGTAAATATATTGCACAGCATAGTGTCCTCACTGAAATGATTCAAGGATTAATTTTCTAAGATAATGTATTTACTATAATGATCAGTGTTTTCCTTTGTTTCATCTATTCCCAACCACTTTGGCTCACACACACATATACAAACCAGAAAACAAAAAACCTCTCTCTAGTAAACTCCCAGGTTTATTAAATATATGGATCATTCAATCAGCACATTACCATATTCTGGCTTTTTTAACTCTTCAAATGTTTATGTCTTGTCTCAGATTGTATAATCTTTGAGAGTAAAGTCCAAATTTTACATGATTTTATATTTTTCATAACATCTAGCAGAGTGTTACACAGAATTTGCTCAATAAAAATATTTAATGATAAAAATTAATTTTCACTAATGCTTACTAGAATCTTTGAAAGCTTATTAGAATTACTGACTTCATAATTTAATTTGCATTTGCTTTATTGAAGTATGCATTTTATTTGCAAGAAAATAGTGCCAAGGTATTTGTATCACTAGCTGTAACAAAAAAATTCCATTTCTGGAACTTAGATTTAATCAGAGATCAAGATCTGCTAATTTTGTAATGAAAAAGAGTAAGTTAATGTCTTTCATAAATTTTAGCATTCATAGTCATAATATTAAACAACACTATAAATCTATCACTACAATAAAGTCTTTATTTATTTATTTATTTATTTATTTATTTATTTATTTATTTGTTGACAGAGAGAGTGCAGGTGAAGCAGGACAGAGGGAGTGGGAGAGAGAAACTCCCAAGCAGGCTCCACCACTCAATACAGAGTCTGGATCCCAAGGCAGGGATCCATCTCATGACCCCCGGATCATGACCTGAGCAAATTGAAAGTCTGCTGCTTAACAGATTGTGCCGTCCAGGCTCCCTGGTAAACTATTTAGGTAGGTTTCATTTGGATATTTAGTGACAGTTAAATGAGACTAGCCTTAAACAACTACTGAATAAAAGAACACATGTAGTCAGGATGCATTTTTAAGTATGTATTTATGCATTTCTCTAAATTCACTCTGCCTCATTACCTTCATTACCAAACCTTGTCAGAGTAATCACATTCACAATAGTTTCAAAGTGCTTTTGCATGGCCATAGACTCGACAAAATAAAGGCCTGGCATATCAGAACTGATATTAACCATAAGTAAGTGGTGACTCCAACTGTAGTTCTGTTTTGTAATTAATATTAATGTCTAAAATTTTGTTGAATTATTTTATTAGTTGTATTAGTTTATTATTTCTACTGATATTTTAGGTACATTACATATCATCAGGAAATGAGTTTTTCATTTCCTTTCTAATTTTTACCCTCTGGTTTACTTTTCTTTCTTTATAACAATATTGTTCTAAATCTGTAATACGATGTTAAATAGTAGTTGAAGCACTAGATCTCTTTCTACCTTTAGATTTCTTCCTACTCTTTAGGGATTTCATTTATTATTTTTCCATTATATTGAGTTTCTTTTCTTTTCTTTTTTTAAAAAGATTTTATTTATTTATTTGACACAGAGAGAGATCACAAGTAGTCAGAGAGGCAGGCAGAGAGAAAGGAGGAAGCAGGCTCCCTGTTCAGCAGAGAGCCCGATGCGGGCCTGGATCCCAGAACCCTGAGATCATGACTTGAGCCAACGACAGAGGCTTTAACCCACTGAGTCACCCAGGCGCCCAAGTATTGAGTTTCTTCACACATTAGAAAATTTCTTTCTGTTCACAGTTTGCTGACTGTTAAAAACACGAAATAGGTGTTGAACATTATATAATGCTTTTAAAAATGTATAGAGATAATGATATGATCATCTCTTTTCATTGCTATTCATAGCAATCCATTTTATAAAACAAACCACATTTTAGGGGCTCCTAGGTGTCTCAGTCATTCAGCATCTGCCTTCGGCTCAGGTCATGATGCCAGGGTCCTGGGATGGAGCCAGGCATCTGGCTCCCTGCACAGCAGGAAGCCTGCTTCTCCCTCTCCCACTCCCACTGCTTGTGTTTCCTCTCTCTCTGCTTCTCTCAGTTAAATAAATGAATAAATAAATAAATAAATAAATAAATAAATAAATAAATAAATGAATTTTAAAGATCATATAACATACCACATTTTATCACTCACTAATAAATATTTGATGGTTTCTATTGTTATTGTTACAGAAAGTGCTGTAGTTAACAATTATACACACACACATATATATGCTTATGTGTGAGAATTTTTAGTGCATATTTACCTGAATGTGATATTGTTCAGTTATAAGTTATGAGTCTCTTCAAACTGAATATACAGTATGAAATCGTCCTCTAATATGTTGTTACAACTTAAAATTAGCCAAGCATATAAATTAAGATATAATGTAAATATTTATACTTTTTTGTAGCTCCCATCACCTTCAGAAGAAAGCACAAATAATCAGTCTGGTGTTGTATAAAGTTAGTCTCCCTTAGTGTACCAACCTTGGTTTTCACTCTCTCTACTCCTCCCCTTCCACACATTCTCACCATACCACTCTCATTTCTTTTTTGGTGCGTTCTTTCATGTTGTTCTATCTTTTGGAATACCTTTCCCTCAATCACCTAGCTATAGGAATGAGAAGTTATCTTTAACTCCCTCCAGACAGACTTGTTCTTTTTCCTGCAATTTACTCTTGACCTTGCTTCATAATTATTTGCTTCTTTGACCTTGTTTTCTCTCACACCTGAATTCTGAGGTTCTATGTCTTTTTATTGTGTCTTCCTAACAATGACTTGCAGTGTCTGGCATACAGCAAATTCTGTTGAATAAATGAGCAGATAATTGGATAAATGAATGGATAAATATAGGAAAATTTGAGGGCTTTATAAACAAGGACAGTAAAACCACTGAAACAATTTTTCTCAGAAATGTTGGGATTTACCAAAGTTAGATTTATTGTTGCTCTGTAGAATTGTCTTTATTTTGTGACGTGCCTTCCTTCTGTTGAATGTTGGTGCAATTATGTGTGTGTATATCTTCCATATTGAGTTTTGGTCAAGATCAAATCAAATAATACAGTGAATGTTCCTTGGAAAGGTGTTATATAAAATTGAATCTAGGAATTAATATTTTTATACTGAAAATAAATTTTCTTAGGAAAATTTGTCATGTTCAACTATTTTGATCTTATCACAACTAGAAATTTGATTGAATATGTCAATATATTTTGTTTTTGTTTTTGTTTTTGTTTTTGTTTTGTTTCCTAGTGATTTGGCTAAAACGAGTGGCTCCACATAGATTTACTCTGTGCCTACACACAACCACACACTCAATTCTTAAATCCTTATTAATGCTTGGATATTCTGGGTTTTACAACGAGACTGGTCAAAGTTTCAAAGGTCATGAGGACTGTGCCACTAACAATTATCTCTAAATCACTGAGGTTATATTTCAGGTTATTAGTATGACTATAATGGAGACTCTATTTTAAAAATTAAAAAATAAAATATTAGCATTTATTATTCTAGTTTACTATTTGTACAATGGAAAATGAAAGAAAAGCAAGAAAGGGATTTTTCTCATTAATTTCATAATTTATTTCAATAACAAAGGTAAAAATAATCAAAAACTAAGATTGCTCTGAATAGAATTTCTGGGACAAGAGCTTAATCTTCATATATAGGATAATGTTTACATCAATTATACATAGATTTTAATGATCATTTAATGCACAATAATCTTTATGGATACTGATCGGAATAAGATGAAAATAAAATATATTATAAAAAGTTTGTTTTTAAGTAAAGCATACTTAACTGATTTTTCAGGCTTCTTTGAGCTCCACTGACAACTAGGGAGATGATGTAAATGACCAAGTTACTATATTTTACATAATCTTAAATCAAGATAGTTATAAACAGTACCAACTTTGAATTATAAAGATAGCAATGAGGGGCGCCTGGGTGGCTCAGTTGGTTAAGCGACTGCCTTCGGCTCAGGTCATGATCCTGGGGACCCGGGATCGAGCCCCACATCCGGCTCCCTGCTCGGCGGGAAGCCTGCTTCTCCCTCTCTCACTCCCCCTTCTTGTGTTCCCTCTCTTGCTGTGTTTCTCTCTGTCAAATAGATAAATAAAATCTTTTAAAAAAAAAAGATAGCAATAAAAGAAATTTAAATTTTTCATTTAAAAATTCTTATAATGTCGAAGGAAATACAGTCACATATTATATAGCTGATGTCAATTATTTGAGATTTCTTAAGTAAAAATATTTGCATTGAAAATACTTTTATACACAAATTGAAACACTTTGGCAAACTGCTCCTTTCTTTATATTTGCAAACATTAGTTTTCATCCAATTTACTGTTTTAATTTAATTTACCTTGTTATTTTTCTACCTTAAAAAAGATAAAACCAATTGAAGAAAATTTTAAAATATTGAAAAAGTTTTTGAAAAAAAGAAAAGTCATCAGTGATCTCAACATTTAGAAATAACAATGCTTGCTTTTTTTGATGTAATTGCAAATTTAACTTATTGAGTCATTATGGATTTCCTATTTTCATAGAATTAAGATAATTTTCCACACACGGTCTTGTATCTTGATTCCTTTTTTAATATTTATAACATTTTCTTATGTCATTGGTTATGTAATACCTAATATCTTGTGGTTTTAGGGATTTTTTTTTATCCATAATGACAGTTAACAGGTCATATGTATGTTGTGAGAATAAAAGAAATGTTGCAAATAAAGTACTTAATAAAATGCCTGGCATGGAGTAAATACTACCATAATTTAAATCAACAATTTCCTTATTGTCAGATATTTGTGATTGGAAAGTGTTTAATGTTTTTATAAAACTATTTTGAGTAGGTTTTATTACAATGTGAAGTATGCTTATAGAGTTAACATAAGAATAAAATGTTTCTTAAAGTATCAAATCACTTTCCATAAAGGTTATAAGTTTATTTTCCTACCATTAGTATGTGAAATCTCATTTTACTATATGTCTTTACCATAATTTTTAATATTTGCTAGACAACTATTACAGGAAAGAGAACTTGGTGTTTTAACTTGGAATTATTTGATTACAAGTAAAGTTTGGATTTTTTTCAAGTTGGATTGTCGGTTTATTTTTCAAGGTTTACCTGTTTATGTTTTTTTATACTTGCCTGTAGAGGAGTATCGGTGACCCCTGGCCCCTGTGGGAGAGTGGTGTGATTAAGAACCCAATAACTGAAACCAGCATATGTTGGTATAAACTCCAGCTCTGTCACTTCACTTATTAATTAAAGGATTTTGTGGGGTTTATTTTGTGTGTATTTTTAACCTTTTCAGACCCCTGTTTTCTTGCCTATAAGAATGGACACATAATATATAATGGGCATGCTGTAGGGAAATTAAATAAATTAATGGAATAATATCCAGCAATATGCACTCAATAAATACAGGGTATTATTGATTAAATGAACTACTCATATCTTTTTTTTTTTTAATATTTTATTTATTTGACAGAGAGAAACACAGCTAGAGGGAGAACACAATCAGGGAGAGCGAGAGAGGGAGAAGCAGGCTTCCCATAGAGCAGGGAGCCCGATGTGGGACTCGATTCTGGGTCTCCGGGATCATGACCTGAGCCGAAGGCAGTCGCTTACCCAACTGAGCCACCCAGGCGCCCCTGAACTACTCATATATTTTACAAAATTTATTTTCAGGTTATCTGCCATTAAATTTTTTATAATGTTGATTATTCATTCTATTTGGGAAGTTTTGATGTTTCATAGGTTTTGGTGTCTTCTCAGGAACCCAAATACTGTTACCCTCATAACTTTAGATATTATTATTCTATTGTCTATTAGAATATTCTACCTTAACATTTGTACATTTGTGTGTATGTGTATGGTCTAGGAAAAAATATTTAAAGCTTTATATTAAAACCATGACTATGGCATTTTAGAGCTGCTTTGAAAAGTTCTTCAAGTACTGCAAACTACTGTGGTTGTCATTAATATAGTAGATGTGAATAAGTTTTTAATATTTTATTTTTATCCTGCATTTTGAACGTTTACTTCTCTAACTTTCAAAATTAAAAGGAAATAATATGATGAAACAAAATAAATCTAAAAATAATTAAGAAATTTGATACCAATTTTACAGATTTTTCATAGAATTAATGAATCATTTTATAATGACAATAAAAAAGATTTTATTTATTTATATGAAAGAGAGTAAGAGAAAGAGGATGAGCAAAGGCAGAGGGAGTGGCAGAGGGAGAGGGAGAAGCAGACTCCCTGCTGAACAGGGAGTCCAATTCAGGGCTCAATCCCAAGACCCTGGGGTCACAACCTGAGCCAAAGGCAGATGCTTAACCAACTGAGCCATATAGGCACCCCATAATAGCAATTTTTTAAAAGAAAGCTGTCCAACAAACTTTAGAAACCACCACTTTATTTTTGTTAAAAAATAAAGGGGGATAGGGAACTTGAAAGTAATATTTCAAAAGTAAGAGCTTTAATAAAGTTCAATATTACTACTAAAATTTCAATTACTACAACATAATAAAAATAATATACTTTGGTAATAGAGATATCAGAATATAATTAGCAAATAGTTATATGTCCATAGAACTTTTCCCACAGAAATTATTGAAGTCATTGGCCAAAGAACTACATTGCAAAGAGAGCAATAAAGTGTAACATTCAAACATTTTTGCAGTGGGATGATTTATTCAAACAAAATCTTGCAAGTAATCACACTATAAAACATATCTGAAAGCACAGCTTCTCTGGAATGATAGGTGTCAAAATGATTTTATGTGAGAAACGTCTAGGAAGTTTTAAAAGCATATAAAGCAGATTTCCTCACAGACAATTAAAAATAATAGGGGTGTCTGGGGCCTCAGTCAGTTAAGTGTCCGACTCTTGATTTCAGTTCAGGTCATATTCTCTGGATCCTGAGATCAAGCCTTGCATGTGTTTCTGGTTAAGCACAGTCTGCCTGAGATTCTCTCCCACCTTCTCCCTCTGCCCCTTCTCCCACTCTCTCCCACACTCTCTTTATCTTCCTCAAATAAATAAAATCTTAAAAAAATAATAATCATTTTAAGTGATGCTAATATGCAGCCAGGGGTGAGAACTAGGCTCTGGAAGAATTAGAGGGTGACTTGGAGACACGTTTACCTGGACCAACCCTGTCAACATAAGAATCCTAGAAACAGACTTTGAAGACCACTGAATTAGTGGGTTGGTTCTACTTAACAATAAGTAAATGAGTTATATTTTGAAATAAGTAATATGTCAATAAAATAAGTCCAGTAATAAACAATGTATGTTACTTAGTTCTTTGAGAAGATGGTGTGGTGATATTGAATATATCAGAGATAAAATGAGCAATTATTAAATAGGAAAGAAAGCCACCTGATACTAAGAAAAATCCCTTCATTTGAAGAAGTTAGGAAGAGTTAAAAGCCAAAGAGTTAAAATTAATGAATTCACATCTGTATTGTCTAATGTGAGACACTTGGAGTTACACATTGCTTGATTTCTACTCTCAAAAAATCATAATTAAAAAAGACTTTCCAGTTAGAATGCACATATATAATTCATATGAGACATGGTGTTAAACAATAGCCAAAGAGCCTAGATGGCCATCAACAATGAATGAACACACACACACACACACACACACATGTTATGCAGTCATCCAAAAAATGAAATCTTTCCATTTGTAACAACCTGGGTGGAACTAGAGGGTATTATGCTAAGCAAAATAAGTCTATCAGAGGAAGACAATTATCCTATGATCTCACTGATAAGAGGAATTTGAGAAACAGGACAGAGGATCATAGGGGAAAGGGGGAATGAAACAAGAAGAAACCAGAGAGGAGACAAACCATAAGAAATCTTAATCTTAGGAAACAAACTGAGGGTTGCTGGAGGGGAGGGAAGTGAGAGGTATGGGAGGACCTACTGATGGACATTGGGGAGGTTATGTGCTATGGTGAGCACTGCGAATTGTCTAAGAATGATGAACCACAGACCTGTACCCCTGAAACAAATAAAACATTATATGTTAATTTTAAAAAGATATTGTATTATATATTATACAACATAGCATGTTTATGTGCATGTATATATATACATATGTATATATAATAGTATATATAGTATATTCTGTACATCTACATATACACACATGTGAGTTCCTTTTAAAAAGATTAAATAACTTTGGCCTTTAGTGGTGGAAATTTGTTGATAGGTTATTATGTATTTTTCATTATTAACTAAATGTTATATTTAAATATTATATAAATATATTTTTAGCAATTACTTAAGTAGTTAAAAACTTGGTTAATAAACTTTTGCCTGATAGATGACATAAAAATGAAGATTTTAGTGTTAATTTTTAGGGTCTCCTATCCATTCTTTCACCCTGGATTTCTCTTTTCACTTTTAATTTTGGTTGAATACAGTCTACATGAAAATTGAAATGAATCCTCTAACATATATGACAATATCATCAGAGGATATACTTTGATTATGCTTCAGAGAATGAGTGATATTGGTATCTATTCCCTAAAAGCTAATAATGCATTTTTTTGTGAGCCACACAATAAGTTTTTTGAAAACAAGAAAATAAAAATACAAGCTTAAAAAAATCATCTCACTACCAATAGAAGCACTTAGACTGTCAATAGAAATGACTGCTATAAAATGTATCTCATTTTTGTGTATTAATAATAATGTGATATTTTTCTCAGATGGAGAAAGTATAATAACTTCAGAAATTCATAAGCCCTGAAGTATGTAACCCATTTCCTGATATTTTCTGCCAAATGTCTTATTAATATAAATTCAAGGTTATGGAAATATTTTTAAAATTAAATTTGCTTTAATCAATGAAAAATCTTCTGACCACATTGTCACTTCTCAGTTAAAAAAAATAAATGTGAATACTGCAAATCTGAGTTTAATTCAAGACTTAAGGTCTTAACTCTGGCTGGCTAATTGGGCATGTTTGACATTTGCTTTATTGCCTTGTTCTTTTTCACTATGTATTTCTTCTTTAATGAAGACAAAATTCTTGACAACCACACTGCCCCAGAGATTAGATTTGTAGCAAAGAGGTCAAGTCTCTCTATATTTATATTTCTCCTAAATTCTCATTCTTTTTAATAATATTATCCATTCCTTCCCTTCTCCATGGTAACTTATTTCATCTAACCTTTGTTATTCATGGTGTTATCACTGGGGTCACTATTTCTTGTTGTCAGAGTGTATATTTTGTTATTAGTTTGAAATACAAACTTTTTTTTTTTCTTATAGGTTGCCTCTAAGACGTTGATAACAGTAGGGACTGAATGGAGCCTTGAGGAGTCATCTACTTATCTACTTCTTAAATTACATCAATGTTTTAAGTCTTAACCATCTCAGGAAGTTAAAAATATTTCACTGTTTACAGAGAGATTTTAGAGTTTCCTTGGTACTTTGTCTTCATCACTGTGGTATTCAGGTTTTTCAATGCCTAACCTAAGTTGACCTCCTTGATCCCTTGTGCATCTATTTATTCATTCAGCAAATACTTGTTTAGCATCTAGCATGTCCTAAGAACTGTGCTAGATTATAAGAATGCAAAGATTAAAAAAGAAAAATATATCCCTGCCTTCTAGGCGCTCACATCAAAGATCAAAGCAAGCAAACTTTGGTGTACATTGGGATCCTGGGAGATGTATGAAAAGTTTGCATGTTATAAGGAAAGAGAGAAAGAGAAGGGAAGTGAGAAGCAAAATTTCCCCAGTGGAAATAAATAGTGAGTCAACTTCTGAATTATTGGTAAATGTCAGCAAGTGGTGTTTCATGTCTCTGCTGGCCAAGAAAATGCACTGTTCACATCTCCTACTGCAGGGAGCATAGCTGACTGACAGCCCCAGCTGGACTCATGACTCTATTTACAGAGAATTCATGCTTCTCTTGGCCTCTTCAAAGTCCAAGACTGAGAGCCGTGGGGACCAGACCTTGTTCAGGCCCATTCCTGTGGCATGTGTGATTCTTGTAACGGATGTCTTTGGCTCCACTTCTCTTGACCTGGTGAAGCTTTCTTAGAATTGTGCCAAAGACAGAATCTTCCAATTCCTCTTTCCTCCCCACTCTCTTTTCTCAGGACAGACCTCTTGCCATGTGCTGAATTGTTTCCCTCTCATTTCTTTTTCCTCCCCTTTAATCTTTCATATGTGTTACCCTCAAAGTATCTCCTTCATAACTAATCCTCTTTTGGAGACAGTTGGAAAATCTGAATGAAAACAGGTGATACTGAGAGTGGTCAAGGAAAATGGGGTTTGGGGACTGGCTCATTTATAGTGTGGTAAGTAAAGAGGACACCATCCTGAGTGGTACTCGGGTATGGTTAGCCCTTGGCAAATGTGGTGGCCTAAGTGCTGATTTCACTTAAAGTAACCTGGGAAAATGTTCTGGTACAAGGGAAGCCCCATGATGATACAAAGATTCAAACATTTAAAAAAATATGCAGGCAACAATTCCTACAAGGACCTCAGAGTTAGTTGCTTAATGCTACACTGAATTGACTTCCTGGACAGGAATAATGAGAAACCAAGGAATGTTAGCAAACAGTAACAGTCTACATGTGAAGACTAGATGTGGCAAAGAGCTTTGTCTCCTGAAGTGCAACTGTGAATCCAGCTGGGGCACTAACTCATGACTTGATATTTAGATTCATAGATTTTAACAGATGTAAAAATGTTCAGACGAGGTAAATCCTTTAAGCAGAATTCACAGCTCTGGTTAGGATGGGCTGGGAGCAGCTGGATGAATGAACGCTCTTGAGGATGTTGGCATGAAGAATCCCCTGAACTCTCAGAGTTTGCAATGGAGGCTCTCATATTCTAGTAAGGGGTAGAACATCTGCTGTACTAGAAGATGCTATAGAGGCTTCTCCCGTTCAAGAGATGTAATGTTAAATAATCAAGAACTTATTTACTTGGGGGCACTTTTTGGGGTGCAGGATTTAACACTCTAGCATTACCCTAGGGGGTGAGGCAAATTTTTTGCTTGGGCAGCTCTAACAGGCATGAAGAAGTTATTCCCCATGCTAAGCAAAGTTGAAATGCCTTAGTTGCACTGGCAGATGGTAGAGGAATGAGCAGAACTAGAATAAATATACTGTATGAGGCCAGAGACCCCTCCCCCCAGGGCATTATATCCTATAGGAAGGCCCAGAGAACACAGCATTCACCATGACCATACTGGAGAGAGAATGCAGTGGTATCGTCAAGGAGCTTAGTGGTGATGATCCTCTGTAGGCCAGGGATGATGCTAGGAAAGGCAGTCACAGAGCTAAGATGATTAACATCCATGGGGATAAACCTTTTCCCCCATATTAGGGACAAGGTAGCATTGCTTAACTGCCAGAATTCAGGAGACTATAATTAATGTATTAACCTAAAAGTCAAACAGATAGCTGAATGACAACATGGTTTGGCAGCCTGTTAGAACCACCATCATCTAACAGGTAGGCAACCCAGAGCTACACTTCCTCTGACTTATTCCCAGCTAGTGACTGAGCATGATGCAGTGCTTTCTCCCTTTCTTTCACCACAAGCATTTCCTCCAATAAACATCTTCTCATCTAATCTACCTGGGAAGCTGCTTCTCAGAAGAAAAGAGAGGCAAAAGCCCAACTTGTTTGAATAAATCAATGTATTCTCTGTAACACTGGGTACAAATGGCTATGCAAGAGAGCAAGATTTTTAAAGAGAGACAGCAAAATTGTTGAAAGTAACTGAATTATGATATTTTATTTGGTTTTGTCTTGCCACACTGAGGAGTTTTGTCTTTGTTTAAGGGCCTAGGTAGCATAAAAGGGAACTGCTAGATAAGATTTGTATTTATTAAGTTCACTTAGCTTTGTCAAGAAAGGAACATGGGTGTATTTGATTTAGGAAGAGGAAAGACTACATCTTGTAAAACTGACTGCTGGAATGGAGAGTAATGGACAAAGTTAAGAGAGATTATATGATAAACAACAAAGAATAGTTTGATTGATTACAGACTAAGTATGATAAGGAGGAAATTGACAAGGATTAACTATAGATTCACTTGAACAAAGGGTAGTGAAGATAGTGAACATGGAGTCTTGGAACAGAACATAGAAGGTACCAGATATCACGAGTTTGGGTACATTGGCAAAATGCACATAGTGTTACCTATTCTATATATGGGTTGAAGGTCAGGAGACAGAATCAGTAGGACAAAGATATGATAAATGTTAATATAGATAATAAATGTTCTCAAAGTGGTTAAGATTGCCCAGGGTGGCTATCCGAGTAAAAACAGAAGACAGCTGAGAAATGGAATAATTTATATCATCATTTCCACTTAAAAACACCTACAAAGATATATATATATATATATATATATATATATATATATATATATATATATATATATATATATGACTGACTATAAAATATTGAAGACCACTCAGAGTAGGGGGAAATGACATCCTTTACTGATTTATATTGCTGACTAGCAATAATACATACTATAAAAAATGCTGTAAAGATTCTCACACTATGTCTAACAAACTATGCAATTGTTATGGGTATCAGTCAAAAGAAAAAGAGAAAATTATTCAGATTTGAGTCCACATTAAGTTTAGTTTATGAGGTGGTGTCTGGTGGGCTCTTTATGACCAACTTACATGTGGACTCAGGAGGGTCCTGATGAAAGAATTCATTCTCACAGGAACAGAAGTCATGCATGCTGGGATTAAACCTGTATGAGTGTTTTAGTCTTCAAAGGAGATTAGTAGCAGTGTAAAATTATGGTGGAATTGGACAATCTACACAAGTAGGTGAGATCAGGTGGCATTAAAGTGTGCTCTACCGCTGTGGTGTTAAAGAGTTGGAAGATTAGAGCGATGTCTAAATCCAGCTCCACTATTTATTAGGCATGTAACTTTGAGCAAACGATTTAACCTCTGTAAGTCTCTGTTTTCCTAACTACAAAAGAAGGCTAGACATTTGGCACATATAATGATACATAATGAACCGCTAAAAACTATTAGTTATTATTGTTACTATTACATCACACTGTCTGCTCAACATTTCATGGGTCCTTTTATTCTGAAGATAGTTCCTCTCTTTGGCTCTGGGAAATCAACTTCTATAATGTCCTTTCCTTTGTTTCATTATTTGCTTTTTGACCTTCTGTGGGTCTGATAATCTATTAAATCGTTCTGTGTTTCATCTTTCCTTTTATATTTTCTACCTCTTTGTATTTTTGCTCTTAGTTCTGAAAAATTCCATCACATTTTATCCTCAAGTCCTTTCACAGATTTTAAAAATATGTAATCATATTCCAAATGTCTAAGAGCTTTATTTTTCTGTAATCTTTCCTCTTTATAGAATCATATTCTTGTTTTGTGGAAGCAATATATTCTTGATTTTCCCTGGTGTTATAGTTAGTTTTTTTGTATCTAGCTAGCTAGTTTGCTAGATATTGACATAGTCCTTGAAAAATCTATTTCTTTTTGGTTTGGATGGTCTTTCATTTATTTTGGCCTTTCTTCATTCTATAGATTTTCCTCAGATGTCTGGTGATCCTTTTGTTGGATCCTATCTCTTTTGTTTTTGCTAGCATGCATTGGTCTGCCTCTTCCCTGAAAGAAGTTAGAATGAACTAGTGAAGACAAGACATGGTAAATCAATTAAAATGAGAAAAAGAGAGAATGAAAAGAGTTATTGTTCTATGTAAGTCTCAACAACAGATAATTATTAGAAATCATCACTTCTGGATTAATTGTAAGCAGGGGGATGATAAAACTGCTTAAATGCTGAACTTCTAGAATGATTTTCATTCAGTTTATTTCACAAGTGTCTTAAGTTCTCATACCCCTTTAAAAAAAAACAACTCATATTAACTATTTAGTCAATACCTTAGAGTATGGTAGGGTAAGATCAGTAAATGTATACTCACCTTGGACCTAACTGAAAAGATTATGTCTAAATGTACCTTCATAATTTTAAAGCTAAAATGAAATACGTAAGATATCCAGGTATCATTTGATTATAAGTGACTTTTTGGTCACTGGCTAACTACTAATATTATCACATTACAAATGTGTACTATAGCAGCAGACAGATTTGCCTTTATTAAATATAAAAAAGCATAGTTTGCAATTACTACAAAATATCATATTATATGACTATATTGTAGTCTAAATAATACTATATTTTCATATATGTACTCTTTATATTACTTTGCGGCTTCTTGTATAATCAACGTATTTGGTACAAAATTTTTAACATGACGAAGAGCTCTACTATACAAAGAGAAATCCACTGACCAGAAGTATCATTATCACTTGGAAGCTTGTTGGAAATGTAGATTTTTAAGCCCCTCCCAGACCTACTGAATCAGAATCTGCATTTTAACAAGGTCCCAGGTGGTTCTTATGCTCATTAAAGTCTGCATCAGCAGATAGGAAAGAGGATCAAATTGACAGTCATTATTCTCTATTCTAAAACTGGTTGTTCCTTTTAATATATTTAATGTTGAAAATCATACTACAAAATCTTGGAAGATTTGGTATAACATTAATAAAAAAGGTAAGGGAAGAACAATGAGCAGCATTTCATTTCATATATTTGCATGAAAATTCATGTACTTGGGAACAGACATGCACTGGAAAACTCTGGGGAAAATAAAGGCAATGAGAAAATAATTGACTTGGTCTTATTGGAGATGACAAAATTGAATCAAAGATAAGATATAGTAATGGTGGACATTTTAGCTAGGCAGACAGTTTCTGGATGATTCAGTGTAAAAGCAGGATGGCTGATAAATTTTCACTCTAATTGATGGCAATGTTGATTTTACCACTGAGAAGGAAGAGCAAGTGACAAGAAGTTTTACTACTGCAGTCCTAATTTTTACCATCATGGAAGAACAAATTGATGAATTAGAAATAATAGGATGTTGACAAAGCAGTTAGCTGTTTTAGTCTGTGATAATAAGGGAAATCAAGGAGTAGCCAGGCTGATAGACTAGATCAGGGGAAGTAATTTTTGAAAAGAAAAAATTGAAAGAATGTTGGATATGATCCCTTCACCGGAGTCTCCAAAAGAAATGTGGTCAGAAGAGAAGCACTCCAGAAAGAATTAACTTATAATTCCAATGAACAAAAAAGAGAAATGTAGCTGAAAGAAACATTGGAACTAACGGTAAGCTTTATAAGAATATAGACAGAGATGAGAAGATATGAAGAATGAACACATGGATTAGTTATTTCAGAATAATGACAGGAAAATTCAACTCTAGGAATACATCGACCCATAGGTGTAGACTGCACTGTGGAGATTGTGATGTGATCTTATTAGGCATGAGAAGGAAGCTAGATTTCTCAAATCTTAATTTTTCTCTTTTCATTTGTATTATAATTGTTTGCTCACATTTGTCTCCCTCACTAAATTGAGGACAGAAACCGTCAGTTTGATTTTGTATTACCAAAATACAGAATAAAGTAAAAACTCATTAAAGTAGAAGCTCATTCAACTCTGTTAAATGGATAAGAAGAATAAACATTAGTAATAGGGAGTTACAACTGTTATTATAAAAGAGTATTATTATATGTATTTTAAAAAGCTGTGATGATGACTAAACAATATTTTTAGAATTTTGTAAAATTCTAAATTAGGTAAAAAGGAGTTTCTCCTGAACTCAGAGAAGAGGAATATGAAGTACAGTACCCTAATTTTGATTAAATAGATCCAAAGTGATGGAGAAAACATGAAGAATAAAACTCTAAATTGTCATTTTTCTATACATTTTGCTTATATGAATAGATGTTACTTGGATAGTTAAGATATCAGAATATGCCAAGGTACATTATTGTGTGCTTCCTTAATTTCATATTGATTATGCTGTTTTCAGTTTTTATAGTCATACATGCAAACAACTTAGTTTACTTTTGCTTATTTGTATAATATAAATAAATTCACATTATGTTTAAATTCCTACCCTATTCCTTTCCATGGCTATCCACTTCTATTAGTTTCTTCTGTAATCTTTCATAGTTTCTTTATGTATTGGTACATGAACATGAATCTACATTTTTATTTATTTTCCTCTTTTATACAAATATTAGCACACACACACATACATACATATATATAATTAATATACACAATCATTTCCAAATTATGTTTTGATAATCTTTCCACATACATATATAAAGAGATTTCTGTTTCCATTTTTTTTTTTTTCAGAGAGAAAAAGAGGAGAGTGAGAATGAGGAGAAGGGTGTAGTGGAGGGAAAGAGAGACTCTTAACCAGGTTCCATGCCCAGCACAGAACCAGATGAAAGACTTGCTCTCACAACCCTGAGATCATGGCCTGAGCTGAAATCAAGAGTCTAACACTTAACAGACTGAGCCACCCAGGCACTTTTTATTATGGAAACTTTAAAAACAAATATAGGTAGAAAGAATAGTATAATGAAGTTCCAATACTAATTATCAGTACTCTGCTACTCTTGCTTTACCTAATCTCCATATCTGTTTTTTCTTGGAGTATTTTAAAACAGATCTCACTTATTTTATTTCATCAGTGAATACTTTGATATGTATCTCTAACAGATAAGGATATTTATTTAGTTGCATAACCACAATGCCACTATCACACTCAGCTAAATCAATAATAGCTCATTTATGTAACCAAAATCTCAGACTGTGTTCAAGTCCCTCTCCATTTTTGCTCAAAATCCATTTTGACAAATGGTTTATTTGAATCACTGTTCAATCAAGTCTGTAGGTTACATTTGATTGATACGTCTCAAAATCTCTTCTAATCTATAACATTTCTGTCTCTCTTTTCTTCTCCCTGACCTCTCTCTCCCTCCCTTTTTTTTTTTTTTAATTTAAGGATCATTGCCTTGCAAAATTTCCCATATCAGATTTAGTTGTTTCCACATTCAAGTGTGGGTGACTGTAACCTCTTGGAATTTAACATGGTCCGCTTCCCACTCTATTTTCTGAAAAGGAATAGTTAGAACAAGAGGCTTTATTTACCAGGTGCTTTACTACATTCACGTGTAACTATTTATAAGCATCCTTTATAAGTGATTCTATATTCTTCCTAAAGCATCTCAGCAGGATGCACTATCATGGGATAGTTACACTTTTAGTAATTAATCAGCACATTTAGATGGTATCAGCCTGGTTCATTCAGTATAAAATTTCTCTCCAAGTTCCCCTCATGCTTTTAGCAGCCATTGATGATGGTTGCTTAGATCCGTTACCTCATAAGGAGTTGCAAAATGATAATTTAATAATTCTATCATCCTTCTTGCTTTAGTTTATTGTAATTTCTTGATAAGGAACCTTTACTCATCAACTTTTGGGGTACTATGAAATACCTACATGAAAGACAGAATATTTAACATGTTTTTGGAATAAATTAATTGATTTTCCAGCATCCTGCAATAGTGACCGATGGGGTATTTTTTGGGTCATTTTGAATTGTGAATTTTTATATATTTAATATATTTTAATTTATTGTAATCACAATTCCTTTGAAATTTTAATTGCCCTATTTCATCATTCAATTGCATTACTTTTTTTTAACGGGTACATATTATTCTGTTGTATAGATAGACAATAATTTATTTAACTAATCCTCTATTGATGGGCATCTAGGTTATTTCTGATCTTTTGCTATAACATGTAATACTGTAATAAATAACCATATATAAGTTGTTTCACACATGTATGAATATATATTATGGATAAATTCCCCAAAGTGGAACTGGTCAAGTGATAATATACACATTTAAAATTTTGTACTAGAAGTCCTAGCCACAGCAATCAGACAACAAAAAGAAACAAAGGGCATCCAAATTGGTAAGAAAGAAGTAAAATTGTCATTATTTGCAGAAGACATGATAATATACAGAAAAAACTTGGAAGACTCCATCAAAATACCTATTAGAACTGATAAATGGGGGCGCCTGGGTGGCTCAGTTGGTTAAGCAACTGCTTTCGGCTCAGGTCATGATCCTGGAGACCCAGGATCAAGCCCCACATCGGGCTTCCTGCTCGGCGGGAAGCCTGCTTCTCCCTCTCTCACTCCCGCTGCTTGTGTTCCCTCTCTGGCTGTGTTTCTCTCTGTCAAATAAATAAATAAAATATTAAAAAAAAAGAACTGATAAATGAATTCAGTAAAGCCACAGGATACAAAATAAGTTTGCAAAAATTGGTAATGAAGCAGTAGAAAGAGAAATTAAGAAAATAATATTATTTAAAATTGTACCAAAAATAATAAGATACCTAGGAATAAACCTAATCAACAAGGTGAAAGAACTGTACTCTGAAAACTACAAAACACTAATGAAAGTAACTGAAGATGACATAAAGAAATGGAAGATTATTCCATGCTTGTGGGTTGGAAGAACAAATATGTTAAAATGTCTATGCTATCCAAAGAAATCTACACATTCAGTGCAATCTTTATCAAGAAACTATTGACATTTTTCACAGAGCTGGAACAAATAATCCTAAAATTTGTATGGAACCAGAAAAGTCCCCAAATAGCCAAAGGAATGCTGGAAAAGAAAACCAAAGCTGGTGACATCACAATGCAGACTTCAAGCTACACTACAAAGCTATAATCATCAAGGCAGTATGGTACTCACACAAAAACAGACACATAGATCAATGGAAAAGAATATAGATAGCCCAGAAATGGACTCTCAACTCTATGGTCAACTAACTTTCAACAAAGCAGGAAAGGATATCCAATGGAAAAAGGACAGTCTCTTAAACAAATCATGTAAGGAAAGTTGGACAGCCACGTGCAGAAGAATAAAACTAGACCATTTTCTTACACCATACACAAAGTTAAACTCTACATGGATGAAAAACCTAAATGTAAGACAGGAATACATCAAAATTCTGAAGGAGAACACAGGCAGCAACCTCTTTGACCTCAGCCACAGCAACTTCTTGCTAGATACATCTCCAAAGAGAAGGCAACAAAATCAAAAATAAACTACTTGGACTTCATCAGGATAAAAATTTTCTGCACAGCAAGGGAAACAGTTAACAAAACTAAAAGGCAACCTATGGAATGGAAGAATATATTTGCAAATGTCTTATCAGATAAAGGGCTAGTATTCAAAATCTATAAAGAACTTATCAAACTCTATACCTAAAAAACAAATAACCCAGTCAAGAAATGGGCAGAAGACATGAACAGACATTTCGCCAAAGAAGACATACAAATGGCCAATAGACACATCACTTGGCATCAGGAAAGTACAAATCAAAACCACAATGAGATACCCCCTGACACTAGCCAGAATGGCTAAAATTAACAAGTCAGGAAATGAAAGATGTTGGTGAGGATATGGAGAAAGGGAAACCCTCTTACACTGTTGGTGGGAATGCAAGCTGGTACAGCTACTCTGGAAAACAGTATGGACCTTCCTTAAGACGTTATAAATAAGCCACCCTATGATCCAGCAATTGCACTAGTAGGTATTTAATGCAAAAATACAAATGTAATGAACCAAAGAGGAACATGCACTCCGAAGTTTATAGCAGCAATGTCCATAAGAGCCAAACTATGGAAGAAGCCCAGATGTCCATGGATGGATGAATGAATAAAGAAGGTGCGGTGTATACATATAGTGAAATATTACTCAGTCCTCAGAAAGAATGAATACTTACCATTTACACTGACATGGACATAACTAGAGATTATTATGCTGAGTAAAATAAGTCAATCGGAGAAAGACAATTATCATATGGTTTTGCTCACAAGTGGAATATAAGAAACAGTGCAGAGGATCATAGGGGAGGGAAGGGAAAACAAAATTAGAGATGAAGAAAAAACGTGAGAGACTTTTAACTATAGGAAACAAACTGAAGGTTTCTGGAGGGGAGGTGGGTGGGTGGATGGGGTAATTGGGTAATGGGCATTAAGGAGGGCACATGATGTGATGAACACTGGGTGTTATATGCAACTGATGAATCACTGAACACTGCTTCTGAAACTAGTAATATACTATGCTAATTCATCAAATTTAAAATAATAGTATGTAGAAAAAGAAAAAAAAGCTTCTGTATAGCAAAGAATATGATCAATAGAATGGAAAGACAATCCTGGGAATAGGAGAGAATATTTGCAAATTATGTCTATAATATATTAATATACTTCCAAAGTTCAGTGTAGGTCATTCTTTTTCAAATGATCTTTTGGAATGTTAAAAGTTTTCTTCATATAAGACTTGCATAGTGATAGGTATTTCTAGATATTCTACCTTGATTGTATTTTAAAGATAATTTTTTCTGTTATACCTTTATCTGGATGTTGTATGTGTATGACAATATTTATGCTAATTTTGGACCATGTTATCTTATCAAGTTATTGTGTTTTGCTGCCTTTCCTTACATTTACATCACTTCATGACTTAGGTGTTCTTATGTATGGTAGGGTAGTAGGGGTAGTCTAGTCTTACAGCTTTGTTCCTTCTAAAAACCCAGCAGTTTTCTTCTCTGCTGCCACATAGAGAACTTCCTGAATATACTACTTTTCTGGGTGATTATTTAGGTATGGCCACCTCCTCGAAACCAAACTTTTGTTGCCATAATAACTCATTATCACATTCTTGTACCAGTGTTCAAAACATAAAATGCATAATATGTATTAATTGTGCTTCACCTTTCCCTTTTAGGAAAAGGGAAGAAATGTACTGCTGCTAGGCTGTCTCATCATTCTTCATTGCTTTTTTTTTCTCCCTTAGGACTTCTGCTTACTCTTTGCTGACATTGGCAGTTTTTACACATTTTTTGGAGGTTTCAATTACATGTGTTTTCTACTTCTACCCAAAATAAAAATTAAAGCTTTATTTTTTTATTTTTCTTGTTGTACGTCATTGGTTCCAAAAAAAGAGAAATTATTAGCTACTGCCACAATTTTATACCAGAATTCTACCAGTTGGCATTAATAAGCTCTCTCAGAAATTGTAAAATGAGGGTGAAGAGAAAAAGACGAGGAAATAATCTGTCACAAACTTTAAAAGGTCTGAGATTTGACCTACTCACAAACTGGTACGTTAGCCAGCCATAGCATCATGAATGGTGCCAGAAGACATGAATTTTCTGGGTCAGAAAACTTTATTATAGCAAAACGTGTACACAGATGCATGTTTATGTAAGTTTCTTGCCTCCATTTCCAACAAGGATGATATAAACGGGGCCTGCACGGGCACCTGTGCACACAGTGAATTCTGTCACAGAAGAACTCTAAGAAACTTACTACCTTATTCTACCGGTAAGTAAGCATGCTCTTTGTCCCCAAAGAAGACATTACTTCATCCTTAAAAGTGGCTTCCTACAAACACAATCTTGAAATATTACCCAAGTAAAAGCAGTTAGGACCCTACAGTCATACATACCCAGCCTTAATAGGAGTATAGGAGAGATCCATGGAGGACTGTATGACATTCTTCCAAATGTCATTTTGATATTCAAAACATGGAGGAAGCAAATTATGTTAAAGCCAAAAAACAGAAACAATGACAGTCTAGTTAAAGTTACATATTGTGTTACAAAAATATATTTGGTGAGCACTTGAAAAAAATAGATTACTGAAGAAATGAGTTTATTCTTCTCAGAAGAATTTTTTACTTTTTACAGAGTGAAGAAATTTGGCAGGTATACTATATTTGAATTTTAGAAGACTTCCTTGTAGAAAATTGAACAGTATATAATGGTAGATTTATAGCTGATTTAATGAGAATAAGATTATTATAAAAAATGATACTGCTTAATTAGATAATTTAACCCTGGAGGGAGGTTAATTGTGAGCATACCTGTCACCAACAAAGTTGATTTTTCTTTAGGTTACATTATAAATAGCATCTAAAATGGAATAGCAGAAATATTGTATTATAACAATATTTTATGACTTTATTATAAATTCATACTATCATGCCTTGCTTATTTTTAAATGTAACATGAAGCATAGAGAGAAAATAGAGATTGATTTACTATTTTCATATGAAAAGCACTTGAAGAGGGGCGCCTGGGTGGCTGTTGGTTGAGCAACTGCCTTCAGCTTAGGTGATGATCCTGGAGACCTGGGATCAAGCCCCACATAGGGCTTTCTGCTCGGCAGGAAGCCTGTTTTCTCCCTCTCTCTGTCCCTCTGCTTGTGTTCCCCCTACAGCTGTGTTTCTCTCTGTCAAATAAATAAATAAATAAAATCTTTAAAAAAAGAAAAAAGAAAAAAAAGAAAAGAAAAGCACTTGAAGGAACTGAGCATACTTTCCACCAAAAATAAGACAAACAATAAGGAGAATAATAGGTCTATTTTGGAAGAAAAATTAAGGTTGTTTTATTTGGTCACTGAGGATTAAACCTGAATCTACAAGTAAAAGATAATGGGCTGACAAGTTTGCATTCAACATAAGGAAAAAAGATCCAGCAACATGTCTTATGATGGAATAGCATTTGAAATAAAGTAAATTTAATCCAAGGATGGCTCCTGGCTTTGCGGGATCTGGAATTTTTGCATTTTGGGGGTCCATCTTCAAAAAAACAATCAGAAACACACAACTGGAATATAAAATAGGTACAGAAGTAATTATTTTAAAAATATTTAATTTATCCATTTGAGATAGAGAAAGCAAGAGAGAAAGAACACAGGAGTGAGGACAGGGGTAGTGGGGGCGGGGGCAGGCTCCACACCAAGCAGGAAGCCAGATATGGGGCTCAGAACCCTGGGCTCATGACCTGAACCAAAGGCAGATGCTTAACTGACTGAGCCACCCAGGCTCCCCCAGAAGAAATTATTTTTTAGAAAGAGAAAGTATCTAACCAAGTACATGTTTCCAAAATATGACAAACATTATAAAATCCAAAAAATTATCTAAAATTTTAATTAAACATCCAATATACTTTTATAATATTCCCAACACCCTATATTTTTGACTACATATACTCTGAATCTTTTTTGGATAATACTCTTATTATTATATTAAGTATTAGAAAGATAACAGTTCTTTCTCTGGCATGGTTGGCTGATTTATCTTAAAATTATAATGTAGAAATGTTTCTTTCAGCTTCATATTTCATTTGTAGTAATACTATATTTTTTCTAACTCAGATTTCTGAATCTGTGACTAAATCACTTCTAATCTCATTTTAGCTCCTACTCTTTAGTCCAAATTCAAGGTGGATCCTTAACTTAGGTTAAAAAAAAAAAGTCAGCCTTTTTGGATGTAATTAGGTACTTCTAGTAACATAAAGATTATTGCTACCATCTTTGAAGAATCAAAATATCCACAAATTAAAGAAAGTGTT